>JBBPKO010000148.1:0-29335 GCA_038089295.1 Xerocomus amazonicus
TTCGGATCTCGGCTATCCCGACTTTGCGAGTACAAAATCCACCCGGCAGCACACAGCGAATAGACGTCATGTCTTTCGTGATCTTTTAGCGTGGCGAACACAAAGTCCTTCGCTCCCTTCACGTTGTACTGAAGGAGGAAAGAAGTATAGAATGCGCGGAGGTTCAGATTCGTATTTTGGGTGACCAAGGCCTGCTTGAGCAGTTCATGAGCGTCACTGGGCTGTCCGAGATTCGCAAGCATCTTTGCTTGTCGGATCTTGGCTGTTTGTGTTCGTCAGTGGAAACCTGACCGTGGCAGAGCTGAATGAAAGACGAACCATCCACGTATTCTGGGTGTCGAGAAAGGAGCTTTTCATACGCCTCTTTAGCTATCGTGTGCTCCCCACTGTCCTCGTACACCCTCGCAAGGTTGTACAATATGGATGTCGACATCGCTTCTCCGTCGTCAGGGCTGAGAGTCGTAGCCTTTGTCAGCGCATCCTCATACATAGCTCGCGCTTCGACCAAGTTGCCTTCCATGTGTTGGAGAGCGCCGAGATTGTTCAACAGCCGAGGATCTGCCTGACCACTCGCCGCACTGACTCGGACAGCATCGCGGAAAGCTTTAGTTGTCCGTTCTACGTTGTCCTCCTGCCATAGATGTGCTATTTCGACGTGCATCTCCATATCATCGTTTAGCACGCTTGCGATCCGACTGGGTGCGTTCACATGTCCGTTTGTACGCGCATCGTCCATTTCAATAGCTTTGATCACTCGATCAAACAGCTCGCGCCCTTTGAGCTTCTCCTGTGCGACATCCGCACTCGAGACACCGGGTCGAGGATGCGCACGGAGAGAAGCAAGGATGACAGTTGCCTCGACGGATCGTTGTGGGTTTGGTGGTTGTATCAACGTGTCAAGAGTGTGAATCGCTGCAGCAACTTCATCTGATCGGCAGGTCATATCCCATCCTTTGTGAAACAGACGACGTGGTCCTCACCATTGAACATCTGCATTTGGGCCATGCCGATAGCCCCAAGTATGTGTTTCGGCTGACCCTCCGTTGCGATTGTGTAGTATTTTGTCGCTTCTTTTATTGACCCTTCAGCATGGAGGGCCCGAGCAGCTCTCAAATTGCCCTCCGTCAAGAGTGTAAGAGTGTCGGCAAACTGTACCGTTCGCTCCGCCAATTTCAGTGCCTGAATGAGAGTCACAAAAGTCGGGCTGCATACGTCACGGCAGACTCACCCGTTTGAAATTGTTTTTCCGTAGAAACAGTTCACACAGTGCGTTTGCAGCCGCAGCACTCTTTTGGTTTGCATTAAAGGCCTTCTCGACGTATTTGTTTCCGGTTAAGAAGGCCTGAGTACGTTCTTGTTCGGTTTGATTCCCTGTCTTACTCGCGTTGATGGACTCCAAACCCAACAATAGTTGGGCAGCCCACTCCGATGGATTCTGTTTGGTGCCAAGATTAAAATGGAAAGTGAAATGCCAAGCAACGCACCACTTCCAGGCTTCTTTGCCAAGCGGCTTTTGCTTTCGCCTTGTGATCCATCGCCCAGAGGCAAAGGCCAATACCGATTCGAGGATCTGGAACACATGACGGGTTTAATTGGAGAACTTGCTGAAACAATTTAAGGGCCTGAGGATAGCTCCGTCTTGCATAGAGAATACGTGCCTGTGTTGCATCGACCAGTCAGTACCAATGTTACCAATGGAGCTGAAGAGCAGACTTTTCCGAGGAGTGCTACGATATTAGTTGGTTTTTCGGCAAGAACACCTTCGAAAGAGCGCATTGCGTCATCCATGGATCGAGTAGCCAACTGTTGGATCCCTAGATCGGGGTTCAGACCAAGTGCTGCAGTGAAGAGGAGCGACATGCCTCGCGTCAAGAACGCTAGTGTTCCACCGACACCCTCTCCGCCTTCCGCTGCGGCTCTTTCACCAGCATTAAGGAACTGAGCGGCATCCCGATAATAGTCCTCTTTTGAGCGTGCGTCGGCGAGTTTATCCTCTCCTGAATGGCGGTCATGAGGAAGCACGATGAGCGATTGTCAAGGGCATACGAGCGTCTGGCAGAAACACCTTTGGTGCTTTCCGCGCGTGGGCAAACTGGATATTGGCGAGCAACGCGTATATGGGGGGTGACTGGGCGGTCGTCCCGTTCGCGGTGAGAGCTAGAATGGAAGCTAAGCAAGGTCATAATGTCGGGACAATCAAACGACGTACATTCGATGGCAGAATGTGCGATCCGTTCTGCGGCGGAGAGATAACCTCTCCGCCAATACTCACCGGCTAGTTTTGCCCAAACGGAGACTCTGCACTGGCCTTCCTTGAGCAGATCGAGCACGTCGTCCGGGTTTGGGTCGAGATTGTCGAGGTCAATAGTGATGACTTCTTGACCTCCGAGTTCAATGTCAATCGACCGTCCACCGTTTGTGTCTTCCATGACGGTCCCAAGGGAAAGAGCGTGTGAACAATCGTTGCTGGTTAGTGGCTGTGCATCTCCTTCTGTCCGCCGTCCGACGTGCGTATCTGTTGCGTGCGCGCATAAAACAATCACCAGTTCTCATTATCTCGCTATTTCTGTCGCGCTGCATCATAACGACGATAACCACCGATCGAACCTAGAATGTTCTTGCCTATCTTGTACCAGACGTCCCACAGGACAAGGCTCCCACTCCCATTCTAAAACGCTAAAAAAAAAAAAAATACCAATCAATGATTCTTGTCCACGACGACCGATAAAGTGACGAGGAGTTATCTATGACGTCGGTTATTGCATTGGCCAGAGACATACACATCAGAGAAGCACCAGGAATCACCCGCCTGCTCTGGTCACCTTGTGAGTGCATCTGAGTCGGTGATAGACGCCTTCGACAAGCCTTTATTCATCCCCCCCTCCCTCACAAGAGTGACGTCCACACCCTTGTGGTCACCTACATGAAGTCTAGGATACTTGCCTGATACGCAGCCCATCTTTCAGGGTCGTTGACAACCGGACAAGTTGGTACATGACACAATCCATCGCTTCCAAAAGAATTCAACCATCGGAATCAATATGACCTACATCCAGTGGAAGAACTTCGAACCTGATGGCCATGTCGCACCAGGCTGTATACAGTTTTGGACAGCACTGCCCACAGCAAGTGAGCAAAAAGCCCGGCCATCGGAACACTTCTTTCATTGCAATGGATGACGCGACGTACCAACACCAACATCAGACTGGACGATGTCATGCGCACGTAACAGACCTCGGAGAAAACAGGGCCCTGACGTCGTCACGGCTTGATGCGCGCCACTGTGGCGATACTGGAGGACGTCGGGCACAGTGCGTCGGTTCCTGGCTGCGCCACGAATTGCTGGGCCTACTGTATCGGCCGTCGGCGATGGGTTGAAGAATGTGCACGTGGCTCGAGACTGTATCGCGAATTGCTGTCTCTGTACGTTTGTTGTGCACGTTCGACATCTTATCGTTCAACCACCGAGATTCGATCTGAGTGTTGCATCTTCAGAGTACCTGACTCCCGCCGTCTCTAAATGACTGTCACTAGTACACGCATTCGAACCCCGAGGATACCAATTGGTTGTACCCTTGTCTATTCTGAACCACAGCACTCTCATGTCCGCTATCGCTCTATTTTGTCATGGCAGCTCCTCGGAGGATGATCGTTCTGGCCAGCGACCCACGACCCACGTTCCCGCGAGGCATTCACAAGAACTCGGTCCAGCCCCGCGCTCGAACGCACTGCGCAGTGTTGGGGATAAGTTATTGTACACGGTTTTAATATACACATTCAGATGGGGACGGCGTTGCATCATTATCATCCATGTGTCCCAGGGGCTGAATATGTTGAGATCGTTCAAAGGCCACGTCTCCGTGTGTACCAAGTGACCCCGCGGGGAAACAAGTGAAGGCAGTCCGACATAACTCCTCGAATGACATGTGTCTCTGAAACCATTTCGACACATCACACTCACACGTGTCGGCGTCTCGAGTTGCCCCATCGATGGCCAAGGCGGCCAACCGCGAAATGATCATTCACCGGTTGGCAAAGCCAAAAGGCCGCCGCATGCCAAAGCCATCACTCCAAAGGACACGCAATAGAATGCGACAACGCCGGTGTGCCATTGCGAAGCGAGATTGGAACGTGATGGCGTATCACAAACAATCCGCATCTCGACTTCTCTTCGGTTTGCGCTTTCACGGTTCCTTTTTCTGCCGTATGCACAATGTCGTGCGAGTTGTAAAGGTCCGTCCGGTGAAAACCTTGGAGGATGGTCCGGTCCAGGGCAAGAACCGGTCTATATGCCCAGCACGCACACACACGGTCATCTTCATGTTCATATCCTTGTTCTCGGGCATCGGACGACTGGCCCGGAGAGACAAAGACTATCTCGGTCATCAGATGAGAGGGTGTAGAGCGGTCGATGACCAACGCCATCCCAAGTCGGTCTCGTGACAGGTTCTACAGAGTTCGCTTTCGTTCGTCGCACCTGACATCTACACGCATCCGAAATATACGAGTCGGAAGCCTATCGCGACCGATATAGGTATATGTTGCTATCGAGATCAACTCCTGTTTTGCGGCCGAGCGTTCCGTGAGACCCGATGAGACATCATGAATAAATGGGCGTCGTGGGCGACTCTTTGGCAATTAACAACATCCCGACACTGGTCTTGCTGTGTGAGCGACGCTTGCCAATGCCAATATTCGTTGTGTGAGGGTCCTGCTGTGGAGACTCAATCACGGTGAGAGTCAACAGACTGCGCATGACTATTGTTGGAATGGGACACGAGGGTTTTTCTTGACTCGGTGAGAACGGGGCACCCCCCCCAATGATACGTAAACTCGGCCAAAGGGTCCTTTCGGTCCATGATCGGATACTTGGCAGTGTGTTTTTCCGCCGTCGGACGGATGCGGATGAAGGAGACGGGAGAGGTGAAGAGACGAGATGACGTTGGTGCTGCGACCGGAAGAGGGATCGAACGCACCCGGGAGAGATGGACACGACGGGTTTGCATCGAAAGTGGTGCTCATCTGGCGGTTCAAAATGGAAAGATGCACGGTCAAGTTCTAGAAATGGAGGGGGCGATGTCAAAGAGGGTGTGGAAGGACTGGCGAGAGTAGCGGAAGAGATGTAAATGGCCGAAGGGTGACGATGACTCAATTCTTTGGGGATAGCACGGAACATGCGTGTGGGGTATTGCGGGGAAAGAGAGGGAAGGAGGAGGACGAGGAGGAGGAAAGGGACGGAATGGCCCGGAGCGATCCTCGTGTTCCGTTTCGAAAATGGCGAGGGACTATAAGAACCCGCCCTTAAAAAGCCCACTCGTCTTTTCCTTCCTCATGACAGAATACGACTACTCCCCCGCCGCCTACGAGCGCTATCTCGCTCAACAGACCCGCGTCTCTAACTGGGTCCATGACACTCTCCAGCAATCACACGCCTACTCCAATCCATTTGTGCTCTCACCCACCCACCGCGATCGTTCCTTTTATGACGAGCCAATCGATCGCACCAACCAGCTCGACCAGTGGTCCTTGGGCTCATCAAGACCCTCTCGCACTCGCAGCAGATCCTATGTCGACCAGCAGTACTATCAGAATGACCGTTTCGCACCGTCATCTAGGCACCGCAGCCAGTCCCACTCCCGCTCCTCCTCCACCCCAAGGGACATCTACACCTCGCAGCACAACATCTACCCTCAGCCGCATGTCACAATCAACCGCACGCCCGCGCCACGCAACTACCACTCTCAGTACCCTTCTTCACGGCAACCTTACGTGACTCAGCCTCCACCAGGCCAGATATATCCCAACCCGTCTGGCCCCATGCCCAAGGACACATTGTACCGGCACCCCTCCCAACGCCACTCCTCAAAGCCTCCCGCTCAGCCCTACCTTCTCGTCCAGGGTGGCGGCCCCAAAGCAGAATACAAGCGCGGCGTAAGCAATCCCTCCCTCTCCCGTCCCTGCCCTCGCTTATGACGTCGTATAATGTAGCCGCCCATACACGCACCCGTGCCGATGAAACCACACGGACAGCAGCCCATTCTCAAGCGTCTCCTCGGCTTTGTTACCATGTCCCCCCCCAACGGGCGTAGCGCGAACTATCGCGGCCCGCGCGGTTCCTCTTACTAGCCTCGTGAGGCCCGTGCGCCTCGCTTGCCCCACACGTCCGGGACGATCTCTCGAGACATCGGGCAGGGACGATGGGCCGAACTCGCTTGGTCGCCCTGTCGCCTCCCATGCCCTTGTCCAACTGCCGATCTTTCTCCCCGTCGTTGTTTACTCCCTTCTCGTGCCCCTCTTGCTCCAACGCACACGTGTCCATGACACAGGGGGGGACCATCTCGTCACCCTAGACACGACCCGACGATTAACTGCATTGCGCCACACGATCGATACGACTGTTTTGCACACTCTATAGACATCATTCACGAGCTCACGTTCATAGCCACGCTCTCTCGCATTCGATGCCTCTTCACTCCACATTGTAGCATCACGACAATTTTTTTTTAATTATCCCGTCGTCCCCTCTGTTTATTCGAAATGAAATACCCGACCTTGACCGTCCTTACGTCGCTTTCTCTTTGCTTCTCTTGTGTAGATGGCATGTTGTCCCCGTAGAAGAAAAAAAAATGATGACCTTTGCCACGCATGCCCGAATCAGATCCCACCGCTCGTCCGTTGCGTGATATGAACGCCATCTGAACCCTGATAGGCCCTGATGCCCTTGTCATTGCCCATCATGGCCAACTCTCCCATCCATCAGGGAAACCCATAGATAGGGGGAAAACCCGATCAAAACAACCCAACAGAAAAAGAAAAAGAAAAAAAAAAAAAGAGAGAGACGGAGACCCAACGGGGTTCCCGCGGAAACGCGTCGCGCAGGCTTGTCATCATCCATCACCCTCTGGCTGGCCTTTCGTCGGCGCTCATCGCAAACGGCCCCGATATTGGATCGTTTGACAACCGTCCCCGAAGGTGCTGTCCGGGTCGGCCTCGATCGGATGATGGGTATGATGACGCCTCAAGGGGGTACAAAACACAGCCAGCCAGTCTTGAGCCCCGATCACGGTGGAACGCAACCCCGTCATCAGCCTTGGCGGGCGGTGTGCGCATGCCCGGGACCGCCCGCGGGTAGCCCGTGGTGCGAGTGTGATCAGCCCCATCGAGGAAAAGTGGCGACGATCGAGGGGCGTTTCCACCCAACGTATGTGCGCGTGTGTCCAGCACGTGTGTTCGTATCGATTCACGATGGACACTCTGATAAGAGACGTGTGACGTGTGTTTTTTTTTCAACAGGTTCCAGGGCATCAGCAAAGCACATGTCTTGACACGAAGTACGCGTGTCCGAAAGAGAAAAAACTCAACCTTAATACAAGCAGCTAACCCAATAAAGATCAACATGCGCTTTCAAATCGAAACCAAAGCAACATCAGCTCGTCCGGGGTGGAGGCGGGACATACCTCCGATCATCCCGCCCCAACACACCCCTCCCATAGACACCCGTCCCCATCCGCGTCCCCATCAGCCCAGGCGGCGGACTCCGTCGTCCCCGCCCGTCATACCCCATCCCGTACTCCCCACGATGTCCATACGCCCGCTCTCGCTCCCTCTCCCGCTCGTAAAACCCGCCCCCGCTCGCACCACTGCTCGGTACAGACGCCGTGATAGGCGGCGTACGCGCCCCACTTGTCCGCGTTCCCACTGTCCCGCTTACAGACGTCATCACTGTCCCAGTCGACGATGGCGGTGGGCCAGACACGTACTCTGCCCGTCTTGGCGGCGAATACCCTCCAACCGGACCTCCTCCACCATACCCCGGTGCACTATCCTCCCGCATACGCTTCACAGGCGGGCGCAAGTCATCCGCAAGCGATCCCCGACGAGGCGGCGTCGGACTTCGGTTCCGCACGCGCGGAAATGGCGGCGCGTGTCCGTGTGCGTGGTCGTTCAGCCCAGCTGGACCATACCGCCCACGATCAAAATCCCTCGGCGGCGGTGGATACCCTCGCTCATCACCCCCCGGCGGCACGGGCGGGTACGGATCCGTCAATCGCGCACTCAACGAGCGTGCGGGTCCTTCGCCTCCAGGCGCATCCATCCGCGCAGGCGGAGGCAGCGGCGAGGGGGGGAATCGTCGCTCCCGCTCGTCCCAGTGTCCTCTCGTCGGTGGTGGCGGTGGCGGCGCAAATTCGCGATCACGGTCTCGTTCCCTATCGCGCTCGCGTACTTCCCTCTCCCTCTCTCTCTCGCGGTCGAATCGCTCCCTGTCTCTGTCCACGAGCGCCGGTCTCTCGTGCGGTCGCCACGACACACCCGGTGGCGGTCCACGCTTGTCGTCTTCGCTAGAGTACCATTCCCGCCGACGTTGTTCGAACGCATCGCGCTCTCGATCGTTGGCATATCTTCGGTCTCCATCAGAATGGAATGCGCCCTCCCCACGGAACGGTGGTGGCGAACGCGGTGGGTAATACGATCTTGGCCCACGGTCCCGGTCACGATCAAATACGGGTGGGGCCGGTGAGTATCGGCGAGGCGGTGGCGGACCGACACGACTGAACGCATCCCCAAACCGTGCTGGAGGTGCGTCAATATCAGCCACATCCCGGTCACGTCTGTCGCGTTCATCTCTGTCTCCAAAACTGCGATCTACATCAGGTCGGTATGTAGATGCCCTGAGTGGACCGCCGGGGCGTTCACGGGAAAAGTCTCTACTGGTCCTGAAATCGGTAATGCGGTCGTGATCACGTGGGTCTTCTTTGGCGAGCGGCGCACGCAGATCGTCCCGCGCGACAGAGGGGGCGCGTACGTAGGACCGAGGAGGACCAGGTCCCAATGACAGTCGCTCTTCCAGGGTTGGGCCAGAGGCAATGTCCACACGGGCAGGTACGACATTAGACGTAGGTTGACTCAGACGATCTTGCAAAGAGGGCGCAGGCGCGGGTTGTGACAGTCTTTCTTCCAGCGGTATAGTAGTTCGAGGACGGTCGTCGGTCGCAATCGAAGTTGCACGAGGGCCCCGATCGTCATCTGCGGTTGCGCGTGTAAGTGGTACGGCCTCAGTAGTTGGGCGAACTCGTTCTTCAGAACTTGGAGGGAGGGACCGAGTGTCAGAACCGGGAAGTGGTCTTGTCGGGCGACTGTCCAGCGTCAGACGGCGGTCATCAGCCGCGGGTGGACGACAGTCGTCGAACGGAGGCCTTCTATCATCAAATGGAGGTGGCTTGAAACGGTCGTCTAACGAGGTGCTGCGAGGACCTCCACGCCTCTCATCAGGATCAAAGCGGCGAGAAGGGGGCACATAATCGGGACCATACGAGGGCTCGTAATGGCGAAGCTCAGGGGGTGGTCTCGGAGCATGACTTCGTCCATAAGAGCGGCCGACAAAATCGGGACGCCTGTCTCTGATCTCTCTGTCTCTGCCTCGGTCTCTGGGATCTCTGAATGAATCATGACGATCACGGTCACGTTCCCAGTCTCTGTCTCTGTCACGGTCGACGAATCTGTCCCTGTCCCTGTCCCTGTCCCTGTCCCGATCTCTGTCGAAGAAGCGATTGTCCTCCGAGGGTGGGAAGCGATTGTCAGTGGTTGTCGTGGTCGTCGTTGCGCCGTTCAAGGGTATGTTGTCGTAAGTAGCTGGCGGCAGACTAGTATTGCGATCGTCGAAATGGGCCTTTTTCTCGTCAATGGTGTGACGCTCCCGCATGGTATCGCTGGTGGGCTGCGGTGACTGATCGTCTTTGGTGGCGTCAAGGGAAGTTGCCTTGTTGGGCGAGGGAATGACCACTGGTTGTTGTGCACCGTACTCACCCTTGAAGTCAGTCTTGATATCAGCTGTGTCTCCGTGAGTGGTTGTTCGAAAGCCGTCTTCTGGATCGAGCTGGGCAGGGAGAGCGCTGTTGGCGTCGGAAGGTTCGGCGCCTAATTTGACGGGTGACGTGTCCCCACCCGACAGCGGGGTAAGTGGCTCGCCCACCTGCGACAAGGGTGAGTTGCATGGATAGGTGTGAGGAAACGAACGGTACATTGTTGGCTGGCTGAGAGGCGGTGTCGAGCCCGTTTGCGGTGTCGACAGTGGTGTCGTGAGAGAAGCGAGGAGTGGGATACTCTTGTTGGGCTGGGTCGTGGGTCTGTGCGTTTGGGATGTGGCCCATGTAGAGGGAAGCGAGGGCGGCTGGCTGTGGGACAGCACGATAAAACTCATGTTGGCCCTCTTTGATGATAGACTTGAGATTTTCGAGGATCTCGAGGTCGTTTTTGCCTGGTGGCAGTATTGGCTGGTAAAACGGCTGCTGTTGAGGTGGAATGTAGTTCTGGTAGGACATGGAGAAGGAAGAAGCGGAGAAAGGCGAGGAGAGGATTGCCGGAGGGTCCTCTGAAGAGAGTGGGACGAGGAAAGAAGTATTTGGGTCTTCTGTGAACGTGGTCACCGTGCGCTCGCGGTTATTGACGTGGTTTCGTCCTTTTCGTTTCTTGGTTTGCCTTGCCGACATTTGCCAAGTAACAACAATGTCACCGCCGTCGTCGTCAAGCTTTCTCTCCTCGTCGTCGTCGACGGTGTGTAGAACGTGGTGGAATCGTCAAGAAGCTTCGTGTATCCGAAACGAGCAAAACTTAACAGCCACACCAGCCAGTTTATTTAATCGCTCGTCCCTCCGCTTTTTTTTCTATTCCTTCTCCACTTCCTCATGTCCGTCGTCGGCATTGATCTCGGCACTCTCCACAGCAAGGTCGGTCCGTCTCATTCTCGTCTTTCACTGCCTCATCATATCGCAGATTGGCGTCGCAAGAAATCGCGGCATCGACATCATTGTCAACGAGGTCTCCAATCGTGCTACCCCGTTCGTAACATTTTCATTTTCATGCTTTTGTGCCTGTCTCATCTTTGCGCAGATCGCTCGTTGCCTTTGGCACCAAACAACGCGCTGTCGGCGAGCCTGCAAAGACCCAGGAGACCTCCAACTTCAGAAACACGATCGGCGGTCTCAAACGTCTTATCGGTCGTACCATCCTCGATCCCGATCTCGAATACGAAAAGCGTTTCCTCCATGCTACCCTCGTAGATGCAAACGGCACGGTCGGTGCAGAGGTAATACCCCTTCAAACCCTTTTTATCAATCTGATCTGATCGCCACCTACTCAGGTATCATATCTTGGCGAGAAACGCACCTTCTCTGCCACTCAGCTTGTCGCTATGTACTTGGGCAAACTCCGCGATACAGCTTCGCACGAGCTCAAGTCTGCCGTGTCTGATCTCGTCATCGCCGTCCCAGGCTGGTATACCGATGTTCAACGCCGCGCCATCCAGGACGCTGCCAACATCGCCGGTCTCAATGTCCTGCGTGTCATCAACGATACCACCGCAGCCGCTCTCAACTGGGGCATCACCAAAACCGACCTCCCAGAACCAGAAAATCCGCGTCACATCCTCTTCGTCGATATCGGCCATTCGTCCATGTCTGTCACCATCGCCGCGTTCTCGAAAGGACAGCTTGTCATCAAAGCGTCCGCCTACGACAGGCATCTTGGCGGTCGTGACATCGACTATGCGCTCCTCCAGCACTTTGCTTCCGAGTTTAAGACGAAATACAAAATCGACGTTCTCTCCAGCCCAAAGGCTATTTTCCGCCTCGCCGTAGGCTGCGAGCGCCTCAAAAAGATTCTCTCCGCCAACATAGAGGCCCCTCTCAGTGTCGAATCTATCATGAACGACATCGACGCTTCCTCCAAGCTGACCCGTGAGGCTTATGAACAACTCATTGCTCCAGTCCTCGATCGTATCGCCACCCCCCTTCAACAAGTACTTGTTGATTCGGGTCTCACCATCGATCAGATTGACGCTGTTGAACTTATCGGTGGTACAACGCGCGTGCCTGCCGTGCGCGCACGCATACAAGCTGCCCTTGGTGGCAAACCACTCAGCACCACCCTCAACCAAGACGAAACCGTCGCCCGCGGTGCCACCTTTGCCTGCGCATTCTTCAGCCCCACATTCCGTGTGCGCGAGTTCCACATCAGGGACATCACCCCTTACCCCATCAAAGTCTCCTGGGAACGTTCAGAAGCGGATTCAGACGAAGACACAGAGCTCATCGTCTTCCCCCGCGGCAACGCGATTCCCTCGACCAAAGTCTTGACTTTCTACCGCAAGGGTGCGTTCGACATCGAGGCGTCCTATGCCGAACCCCAGGGACTACCGGGGCGTGTCAACCCGTGGATCGCTCGGTTCACCGCCAAGAGCGTCCCCGCGGACCCCACCGGCGACCTTTCTTGCGTCAAGCTCAAGACGCGGCTCAACCTGCACGGCGTCGTCTCATTCGAGGCCGCATACGTCGAAGAGACAGTGGAGGACAAGGAGGACGCCGCGATGGACGTCGAGGGCGACGGCCAGCCTGCAGATGTAATCAAGAAGAAGCGCATCAAGAAAATCGAGGTGCCGTTTGCGTCATTTACGAGCGCGCTCGAGACAAGCGTGCTAGAAAAATTCAAGGAACAAGAAGCGCAGATGCACGCTGCCGACAAGCTCGTGCAAGACACCGAGGTACGACTCTGTGTTTCCTCGTCCACCCCAAACTGACTCCCACACCCGTGTGCTCGGTAGGACCGCAAAAACGCGCTCGAGGAATACGTGTACGATACCCGCGGTAAACTTGACGATCGATACGCCGCGTACGTCAAGCCAGACGAGAAAGAAAGGCTGCTCGTGTTACTCCGGGAAGCTGAGGACTGGCTGTACTCGGAGGAGGGCGAGGATGCGACTAAGTCGGCCTATGTCGCCCGTCTGGACACGATCAAGGTGGTTGGAGACCCGGTCGTCGCGCGGTACCGCGAAGCGGACGAGCGCCCGCGGGCGGTCGCGGAGCTCCGCACAACGCTGAACGACTATCTTGCGCAGGCGACATCGACGGACGACAAGTATGCGCATATTGATGACAAGGACAAGACAGCTGTCGTCGAAAGGTGTGCGACGGTGCAAAAGTGGCTCGAGGACCAGATTGCGCGGCAGGCGGAGAGGGGCAAGAGCGAGGATCCGGTGCTCAAGGTGGCGGATGTGATCAAGAAGCGGGAGGAGGTGATTTACTTTGCGGTTCCGATCTTGACTAAGCCCAAGCCCAAGCCGACCAAGGTGGATACGCCGAATGGGACACAGACACCGCAGAGTGGCACACAGACGCCAGATCCAGGGGCCAAACAACAGCAGCAGTCAGAGGGCCCCACGGAGATGGATGTCGATTAGTTGTAAGCGTGTACAATAGGACGAGCAGGGTGTCACCGTCGTTTCTCTCCCCTTTCCGTTATGTAGACGTTATACTTTCGACTAGTGTTACTCGACTGTCTGGGCAATGCATCCGATTCATGAAATCCGCGTCGCACGCAGCCCGAGTTTTGAGTGTTTGATGACGGCCGTCAACGGAACCTCGATGCTCGCCGAGGTTGACCGGTGCTTTCCCCAATCTTGGGTTGGGTGCCTCTTTGCCTACCTCGTCGCCGTCCCAGTGTTTCGGCAGCTGATCGGTATTTGTGCGAGTAATTTGCACAATCGATAGGCATAGAATGAAGTTTTTATTTTGAGGTCACGAAATTCTGAAATCTAGAGATTTTCAAAATTTGAGAATATCCGAGACCACTCAGAGATACTATCTCCTAATGCAGTCACATGGGTCACGAATGGTTGCATTCGGTCACAACATAGAGGATTTAGGAAAACGCATGGTCAAACAGTGTGACAGTAGCCAGAGAAGAGGAACGCGACGTGCAACCCCCGACCCGACCCATGAGCGCATGAGCTGCGAATACAGGCGGCAGTGCAAGGCCTTGAATGAAGCTGGTCAAAATGGCAATTGATCATCGAGCTTCGTTTAACCCCTTAGGTCTCTTGTAGTACAACTCATAATGACTGCAGGCTGGGGAAGACATCAGTCCCACCACGAAGCACAGGCGAAGAAGCATTGTTACCTGCACAACAAGAGGGTTCTTGCCGGCTGGTGCAAGTCTTCTCCAACCCTATTCATCCTTCGAAGCTTCGATCTCATGTCCAGGAGCTTTCTGGCCATCTACTATCTGTCCACTGACACCATGCCTTCCTGTGTCGTCATGTATGATGTAAACGCTGGCATTCACTCATCACGATAGTTAGTTGATAATAAGTTTGAGTCGCGAACGGGAAGCAGCGTCACAGTTCGGCAACGCACTCGACAGGTTGGGGAAGGGAAACTTCAAAGTCAGTCACGCCACCAGCAGGCGTGACATAGAAAACATCTCTATTTTGCTCATTCTTGCTTCGTTTTCGTTCATTCAGGCTTTCAGAGGCTTGAAGTACACTAAGATTTTAATGTAGTGATGTGTATTTCAAAATTGTGCCGAGGAGTCATTGTATGCCGAGGTCACCATAGGGTGGATAGACACCGAAAAGGTTAGGTTATCATATTCTTACCGTCATACGTACATAGGGACAACCCCAATGGCTCGCGTACGGACGCACATGTTTGACTTCAGTTCTCGGTTGTCTTCATCCTTTCCCTTTTCCTCGTGCGCCGCACCACTCTCAACTTTCTCCTTGACATGGGGCTAGCATTTCTCTTGAGACTAGTGAGGTGGCTGCTCAAAGTGAACTTGTAGATGTGACATCCTTGATTGCCTCCCCCGTATGTGCCGCGGATATTCGCACAGGTGGACGCAACTTCAGAAAATTATTTTAAAAAGCAATGCAGCCCTGGAGACACTTGTTGATGCACCTGCACAGGCTCGGGACGTCGTTGGACTGCTGACCGTGTATTTACAAGTTTCTACGCAAGAAACTTCTTTTCCTCTTCCACGATCCGTTTGCACAGTGAGTCATCGGCAGCTGTCCGGGCTTGCGCTGTAATCCAAGCTATAAAGTACCAATCCAGTACGGGCCCCCGGGGCCACTCGAAGTTCATGAAAGTCTTCATTTTTTTCTGCTGATCTAGCTTCTACATGAAGCAGATTGAACTTGATGAAGCGGCGACCGGAATGGGGTTGGGAGATGAGCTCGATCGCAATGCGGGGCCAGATGCGTAGACTGACCCTCCATCAGTCTAGATCTGATGCTGACACAGAGGCTTTGGGGCAGCGGAAAGATGTTCTCCAGAATTAAATATTAAATACAGGAACCGCCAAGCACCAGAGCATCAGCTGATCGAATTCAGGGCCATTTCATCGCCGTGAGTCTCGGATCGTATCCTGAACTTTTTTTCACAACATGGCTTGGCCCATCTGTCCACCATGATCTCTGAAAACACCCATCCGTGCACAGACCCTCGTTTGAACACCCATCCGTGCACAGACCCTCGTTTGAACACCCATCCGTGCACAGACCCTCGTTTTGACCCCATACTCATTCACTGACCAATGTCACTTGTTCTGCCCGACATCTACTACGGAACATGAACTCATCGCTCACACCACTCACCGAGTTCCCGTAGCCACCGAACCACATGGTCAACATGAGGAAGGCACAGCTGGGCTCGTAGATACCACTTTTGAATATATGTACACTCGGACCTTGTATTGTAGCGGGCCATCATCTCAACATGCAAAAATACATCCGAGACGCTCAAAATGCAGTCTCAAGTCGTGAATATTTACTGGCTTCATGTTGCGAAAGATACCACCACCAGTCGCATCGTCTGACTTAATTCACGTATGTCCATCTATGTTATAGCATATTTCATTCAGTCAATCTCAATCCCTTATTGATGGCATCTTTGGAAAGCGGTGCATGCCCAATCCAATGGGAAAGTTCTTTTCAAACATACCTCTTTTGGGTTTTGCTGTGATCTGATCGACATATCACCGTCTTTTTCTCTTGTCTATCAATACTCTTCCAGGCTGCAGTGCCAGAGTCCCTTATAAAAACTGCCAGTATGGACTCAGATAGCCCATCGGTTTACCACTTCAAAAAATGGCCCCGTGTCGCTCAGCGAAAGGTACCCATGCCCTCCCTTTGCCCCATGCCTATCTGATACAAGAACACAAGGTCTTATTTTGCTCTTCTATCTTCAACTATGCGTTACTCCTTCGATCGCATTGGGTCTCACCCAATGCATGGACGATATGATAATCTGCGCCCAGGACTCAAGTAATTGCACCTTGGGGATCTCAAACGTGACCGCTTTGTCCCTCCTCCGTACGAGCCAGGGACAGAATGTCACCTCTCCCGACACAGCTACGGCCCTTTCTTACGCTGCCTGCACCACATACTGTGCCTCGGGCCAGGAAAGTTTCTCTTGGACTTCGTTCTCCCAGGGATATGCCGCTTGGCTGCTTCCGTATCTTGCCCTAGTTTCACAACTCCCTTTCGGTGCCCGTCGCAGAATGGGTAATCTCATGTCTGTCGTCCTCACCCTCGGATCACCTACCCTTGCCGCATACTCCCTCTACATGACTCTGCTTAGCGAGCGATGGGTCAATGACCAATTGTTTGCGGGGCTTGATTATCCTAGTGCCAAAGTCCGCCAATCAGTGGTGCACGTCTTAGCGAGCCTTCAGCAGGTCCCTCTTCGCATTCACCCTGGGGAATTCGCAACATTCGAGTCACTCGTTGTTCACCCAGACAACGACATCTGGTGGAACACTTTTGCACGGGAGCTCGGCTACTCGCACAAGTGGTCAATCGCGTCTGCAACGTCCATTGTCTGGGTGATAGTTGCCTACATTCTGAATGCATCCAACTCCCTCTCCAACGTAGCAAACACCATCTATACCAATGGAGAGGGAACTGCTTCGGGAATGCTCTGGCTCTTACCAATTGTTGTGGGCTGGCTGGTCCTTTCGCCTAGGTGCAACTACGATTGCGTGCACGACGCGTACAACAGGGCGAATGAACGGGCCGTCGTCGTAGATTCCGATGATTCCCGTGTTACATCTATCGTCGACGCTAACTTCGGTTTGACTATCAGCCCCAGTCCAGACAGGTTGCGTCCTAACGGTATTGCATCCCCCGACGAGCTACAAACACCCCCTGTTTTCAACTACGCGAGAGTATTCTCGTGGTATCGCAACGTTTATTTGACGTCATTGTTTTACCGCACAGCTTGGAGTAAATCTAGAAAGCGTATTGGGATAGATGGCAAACCCATTCCGGGGAATGTACGCTCAGACGTCCCTCGAGGAAGCCGAGAGGGAACCCGCAAACAGATTATAGAATACTCACTTCCGAGCGATCGCGAACGTTCTGTATCCAATCTTCTTTGGCCACCACGCTTGATTTTCAACATGGTGATATCCTCTTTTATGGCGTTATTTTTGCATTTGGGGACAACCTGCGCGGCTATCCTCGCGAACTGGTATACACCGAGTGTCGTGAGTAGGAGCCGGTTTTCAATACATACGTGTTCGGCTGATGCAAACTTTCATTTTAGGGACTCGGATGCCGTTCTCTTGCGTACATAACATACGCTATGCTATCTACTGCTATTTGGGCGTTACTCGTTTCGTCGAGCGCGCTGGGGTATTATGGACATCATCTGGTGTACGATCAGCCGGTGCCTGATCTAGAAAGGGTTGTCAGAAGCAGCGCACTCAACACACCTTCTGGATCCCACAAAATACCCTATGATCCCACCATCTTTATGGGAGAGAATGGGTCTGCTATACCAATGGTCGACATCCAAGTTCTTAATGATGACGCAAAGGGAGGAGACACAAAGGGAGAAGACGTATCGCTCTTTACTGATTTGGATGAGTGCTCGAGCATCAGGACGACTAGCGCTCGATGCTCTAGAAGGCAGATCTTGGGGCATGCGCTGATGCGGATTGCAGACTGGTTGCGCTGGATAGGCAAAGCACTTGCCATCGTCAGTGCGATCGGCGTCATCGCTAACTCAGTCTTCCAATACGCTGGTGTATACTCAAACTGTTATTGCAATGCGCGGTTGGACGTGTTGGGTTCTTACGCATTCGATGTTTTCAATCCGAATGCGAGCGATATTGAACTGGCGAAGAAGGCTTGGATAGGCGGGTTTGTATTTGCCGCATTCTGTTGTTCTGCGTTCGTGTTTTCGATGTATCTTGTGCGAGACTCGTTATCCACCTAGTTTCACGTGTTGCCTATTCGTCGATATGTTATGTTCTAACGCAGAATTTCTGTTAGGTCACACTAGACGCTCCAATTAAAAAGAAGAGGTGGTTCCATGATAGTCCTGAAGCGACGTGACGGGCGCTCGGAACCCACTACGTCGATTTCTACACACTTCAGGTGGTATCTGTACCACCTTGCCCACCCCTCTCGAGCGCGCGTTCTCCCGGTGCGCGACTTTGGAAGGACGAGCGCGAATCAATCAAATACCCAGGAGACCTCCGAGTCCAACCTCAGAAACACGATCGGCTGTCTCAAACGTCTTCTTATCGGTCGTACCGTCCTCGATCCCGATCTCGAATACGAAAAGTGTTTCCTCCATGCCAACCTCATAGATGCCAACGGGACCGTCGGTGCAGAAGTAATACCCTGCTCAAGGTGGCGGATGTGATCAAGAAGCGGCAGGTGATCTTTGCGGTCCCGATCTTGACCAAGCCCAAGCTCAAGCCGACCAAGGTGGATACGCCGAATGGGACACAGACACCGCAGAGTGGCACACAGACGCCAGATCCAGCCAAACAACAGCAACAACAGTCGGAAGGTCCCACGGAGATGGATGTCGATTAGTTGCAAGCGTGTACAGTAGGACGAGCAGGATGTCATGGGCAATTGGACCACCATGGAAGTACCAGACGTATCCGCTAATCGAGACTCTGTCTGTGGGATCCGTCGCCCAATCAGAGTCACTGAAAGTGTGTGGCTGAAGGTTGACGTTGGGATTACCGAAGTGAATGTGGAAGAAGTGTGTGCCTTTCAGATACCGGAGTACACGTTTTGCCGCTGCAAAATGTCTTGGTTCTGGGTTCGCGCACTGTTGGGAAAGACGTTGAACGGCATGGGCAATATCGGGTCTGGAGCAGGTGGAGAGATAGATCAGCTCCCCTACTATCTTCCGATAGACGCTCTGCAAGTTATCAACTGGGGAGTGTGTGTCGTCTGGGCGACCAAAAGGGTGGTTTGGGTCCATCGGAAGCGAGACCGAATTCGCGTCTGCTAAGCCATATTTGTCGCACAAATGTGCAATGTATGACTCCTGGTGGATCCAGATCTCCCTTGTCGACCTCTTCCGCTCGATTTCAATCCCTAAATACATGCTCACTGCCCCGAGATCACTTATTCCAAAGCGGTCACGGATTCTTCCCTTTACCCAATCAAGGAACGAGCGGTTGTTGCTGCCGGCCAACCCGTCATCCACATGCCAAGCAATGATGCAAACAATCCGCCGTCCGTCGTCTAGTATCTTCGTATATATGAAAACTACGAGATCAACCTTGCTTCTTTCGAAGCCGAGCTCAGTCAGGACACTGGAAAGGAGCTCGTACCAGTCAATCGCTGCCTGTTTGAGCCCATACAACGAGGACAGCATGTGGCAAGCGAGTAATATGCCTTGCTCACTGTACTGCTCGAACCCTCGCGGCTGCTTCATATAAATTGTTTCCTTGAGTTTGCCGTGCAAAAACGCACGTTTTGCATCAAAACAGTCGAGTTCCCAGTCGAGCTTTGCTGCTAGTGCGATGAGGAGTTTGATGGAAGTTTGCCGAGCGACGGGTGCATAAGTTTGATGAAAGTCGATGCCCGGTATTTGCGACAAGCCAATCCTTGCATCTCGGCCCACCTTTTAGGTCGTTGCTGTTGTACTCGAAGACCCACCGATTGCCTATCAATTTGCGTCCTGGCGGTGGCTCGACCAACTCCCATACCTTCATCTCTTTCATCA
Organism: Xerocomus amazonicus; assembly: GCA_038089295.1. Classification (NCBI taxonomy): domain Eukaryota; kingdom Fungi; phylum Basidiomycota; class Agaricomycetes; order Boletales; family Boletaceae; genus Xerocomus; species Xerocomus amazonicus. The sequence goes on from JBBPKO010000148.1 coordinate 19,812, forward strand.
ACCCCAGCTCCGATTTCATAGCAGCTAACCACTCGTCCTTGTCGCTCCGCTTCATCGCTTCATCATAGTTTGCGGGAGGAATCGACATGTCATAACTGGGGTCCGCTGGATTGCGCTTCTTGTCGCTGCGAATGGCGAGGTAAGTGGAGTGAGAAGAATCCGCAAGGACCAAGGGGCGAAGCGGGTCTGCGGCATCCCGAGGTTGCATGACAGAGCCCTCGTCGAAGATAACATCTCGGGAGTTGAAGAACTACCGTCGTTTCTCCCCCCTTTCCGTTATGTAGACATAATACTTTCGGCTAGTGTAATTCAACTCTCTGGGCAATACATCCGATTCATGAAATCCGCGTAGCACCCAGACCGAGCTTTGAGCGTTTGATGATGGCCGTCAACGGAACCTCGATGCCCGCCGAGGTTGACCCACCGATCCGATCACCCTCTGACCATCCCATAGACGCCAGCATCCGGAACCCAATGTTGCTTTCCCCAATCTTAGGCGCCTCTTTGCCCACCTCGTCGCCATCCCGGTGTTTCGGCATCTGCCCTCGCTTGCCTTTGCCCTCGCCCCCACGCCCACCCCTCACACTACCCGCACGACCATACCGCCTTATCAACGCCTTCACCTTCTCCTCCTTGACCGCCACCCCTGTCCTGCTCATCCTAAACAACGTCGTATACCGCTCGGTGCCCTTTCCTTTGCTCACGCTATTTATCCCAAACATCGCTGCGAGTTCATGCACGACCTTGCACATCACCTTGTCCATCGGCGGCAGCGCCATGCTCGTCCGCGTGCCCGCCCTTGCTTCATTGGCGAACCGCCGGATTTGTGCTTCGAGCGAGTCCACGTCGACGATCGCGCGGGGCGTGAGGGCGCGTGCCGCGGTGGGGTCGAGTCGCGCCGCCGCCCGGATCGCTTTCTTGGACGCTCCTCCCTTCTCGTATCGGCTCCTCTTGCCTTTGGGGCTGCCGAGGGGGTCAAGCGCAGCCAGAAGACGCGTCTCGGCCCGCTCTCGCCTCCACTCTGCTTTTTTAGCACGGTCCTTGGCCCATTGGGCTTGCAGCTCAGCCGCAAACGCACCCGTGAACTCTTTGCCCTTGCCTTCTATACGCCTCAATACGTAAGACGGCACGCATGAAACAAGCCAAGTCGAAGGGAACACGTACTCTTCTGCCGAGGGGTCGTGTACTCGGCATCGTCCACGTAACCCTGGTGTAGATGGCGAAAGAGCGTCTTTTTCTGCGAGCGGTTACGGCCAGATAGAATATTGTTATTCTCGTCCAGGATATCCTATCCGTGCGCCTGGGTGAGACAGACGGGTCTAGTGATGGTCCAGATGACTCACATTAATGTGTGCCAAAAACTCCTCATCTTCGGCACCATGTGTCCTCTCCTCGTCGCTATCGAATATATTTGGACCATTTGCTGGACGGCTTTGTTGACGGACCCGTGCAAGGCGCGCTTTGAAACCTGACTTGGGACTGAGTTCGTCATCGTCGGAATCGGGAGAGAGCTCCTCGCTATCCGATTCTACGATGAGAACCTTTTCTTCCAAGTTGAACACCACTTCTCTCTCGTCGTCTTCCACAGCTTCATCTTCATCGTCACCGCCGCTAGTCTCGGAATCAGAGCTCCCTTGGGGTGCACCCTGACCTTCCTCGTCCTCCTGCTGCAGCCGCGCTTCATCTTCGATATCATCCATAGTCATGAACTTGGACCCTTCGGCGCTCATACTCTTCAAAAATCCGCGCATCGCATCTGGATCAATATCCGAGTCGATCTCCATTCCTCCCAAATCATTCGATAGCTCATCTACTCCATCCCCTTCTTCGTCCTCGTCGCCGGTACCCCAGTCCAGATCTGAGTCTCCCCGTCGTCTCGTCTCCCACCTAGGACGCCGCCTCTCTTGTGCATTCTCCTCCCTCAGCATTGCCTCTGACATCATTGCCCCGAACGCGCCAAACCTTACGCGTCCACGCTTTCTCTGCCGCTGATGCATCCGCTGTAGTTGCGTTTCCTTCTTGCGTACTTTCCGCGCTGCCCTGCTGTCTGTCCGCGGAGCATCGCCAGTGCTCAGGCTGGGCGCGGCGAGGGAGAGATTGGCTGGTTCGATGTCAGCGGCCGCCACCTCCTGATCAACATCGTCCTCGCGAATGGGGCTACCTATCCCGCGCGTCCCGACTGACCTTCCGGTCACCACAGACGATAACCGAACGGGCTGGATGGGGCCGATAACCGGGAGCGGCGAGGCGCATCCGGAGCGTGGGTGAGGTGCGACGTAGACGATGGTTTCATCATCATCGTCCCCGAGCGTCTCACCATGACCCGTGCGGTCGACAAGGATGACATCACTTGTGGGGCGGCGAGTAAGGGGAAGTGGCGTTATATCTATAACAAAGAGTGGGTGGGTGTCGTCTTGTTCCATTGTATCCTGCGGTGGGGACAGATCGTTTGAAAGGACGGGTGCGGAGTGTGTCCCTAACGCTTCGTCGGAAGAGCGCGATGGTACTCCAATAACAGTGTCCTGAATTTGTGAAAGACATTCGCGGTGAGATTCATTTGAAATTTCCATAGATCGTTTGAGGGTCGGTGACTTGTTGAGTACAGACAATGCCGATGGTTCCTTCCGTTGCGCATCATTTACAGTGCCCGATGCCTGCGTCGTGTCTGATCCGTGATTCGATTCATTCGACATCTTGATAGATAATTTGATAGCAGGCGACCCATCGATTATGGTGGATGTTACCACCTGCGTGCTGTCTTTGACCTGACTGCAAACACCAGCAGACACCTCGAGAACGTCATCTCGAGCGGTTGCCATTGGTTCCGCACCATCAACCTGTGCGCGTAGCACGGCCAGATCGGCGAAATCGACTTCTTCTATGTATTTTTGTGTGTCGTGGATGTCTTGAACTGTCATCATGTCGCCTCGCGCAATCATATCGACCTCTTCACGGAGCCGTGCGAGGTCTGCAAAGTCAATTTCCTCAAGGGGATCTTGAGCGTGGTCGTCTGAATCCGAGTCTGAGTTGGACGCATTCTCGTGGAACAGCCGGGCGACACGATCGGCAGTAGGGACATGCGACGACTCTGTCGCATCCATACATCAAATCGACCATCGTGCGGATAACAAAAACACGGGCTCACCAGGGTTGCTATCCACCGTGGGTTTGAGCACGTCCTCTGAATGTTGAAACAAGAACGGGGTCAATTTTGCGCGCACGAATGTGACGGGTCGCAACAGCGGGCGCTCGGAATAGAGGAACTCGGCGAGAGGGGCATCTTTGCCGATCATGGCCTTCATCTTGACGGCGCTGCCGACGCCCGGACGTGCGGGGCGTGAGCGGGCAAAGCCATTATTAGGCTCAAATCCTCGCCCGCGGCCCCTGCCTCTGGCCCCTCCCGCTCCACCCCGTCCACGGCCCCGAGGGGTCGAATTGCCCAACCGGGGACTATCTACTCCTCTCGATGGCGTCCCAGCGCCCGATCTCAATCTGGGTATCCCGCGCCTCCGAGGTCCACTCCCTCCGTTCAGATTCCGATTCCCGACCTCACTAGGATCTGTGAGGTGTAGGGACTCAGTCCCACGCAGACGAAATGAAGATGGGGTGGACATCGTGATGGACGACCAACCCGCGACGCACCCGGTTCTGACCATTGCTGTATCACCACATCGGTTTCTGTGTTTGTGTGGGGATAAGGACGGTTGGAGGAATAGCTAGCCCCAGCGGGGGCTGTCGCCCGCCCTCTCCAGTGAAAACGGCCGCGATCGCGACCACGTCCCGGACGGTTATGGTTGTTGTGGTGTCCTCGGGGCATGAAAGTTGTGATGAGTACTAGTCAGTGTTGCAAGATATTGTAGTAGAGAGCCGTGCGAAACCCGAAGTGGCAGGATGAGATATTACATTAGCATAGTTCGGCAACGACTAGGGGAGTTTCGGCGCAACCTATCATTGGAGTTGAAACTCAGCAGTCTATTGTTCAGGCTCAGTTTAAAGTCTGACAGTCCAGAAATGGCAACCGTTGATACAGTAGAGGCACCGAGGGTTAGGATCCCATTCTTACCGTCATACACATAGCGACAACCCTAATGGCTCCTGTACGGACGTGTATGTTTGACTTCAGTTCTCGGTTGTCCTCGTCCTTTCCCCTTTCCTCGTGCGCCTCTCCACTCTCAATTTTCTCCTTGACCTGGGGCTAGCATTCTATCGGGATCAGCAAGGTGGCTGCTCAAAGTGAACCTGTAGATGTGACGTCCTCGATCGCCTTCCCCGTACGTGTCCCGGATATGCGCACAAGTGAACGCAGAAAATGCTGGTGATATGGGTGCTCCAATAGAACTATTATGAAAAGTAATGCAGCCCTGAAGACGTTTGTTGATGTCACCGCAGCTCGGGACGTCGTTAGACTGCTGATCGTGTATTCACAAGTTTTTACGCAGGAAACTTTTCTTTTTCCATAATCCGTTCACACAGTGAGTCATCGGCAGCTGAACGGACTTGCGCTGTAATCCGAATTACAAAGTACCAATCCAGGACGGCCCCCGGGGCCGCTCGAAGTTCATGAAAGTCTTAATTTTTTTCAGCTGATCTAGCTTCTACATGAAACAGATTGAACTTATTCCCGTCACGCCGAGATGATGAAGACGTGTGACCGGAATGGGGTTGGGAAACGTGCTGAATCACTATGCGGGGGCAGATGCGTAGACTGACCCTCCATCGGTCTAGACTGGTGCCGATATTGAGGCTCTGGGGCAGCAAAAAGAGGTTGGAGTATTAAATATCACATACAGGAATCGCCAAACAGGTTTCTCAGCCAGCCATCACCTGATCAAATTCAGGGCCGTTCTGGCGATTCATGACCGTGACCCTCGGATCGTAACCTAGATGACATGACTTGGCTCGTAAGTGCACGGCCCCATATCTCCAATAGTATCTCTGAAAACAACCATCCGTGCACAGACCCTTGTTTTGACCCCATACTCATTCACCGACCAATGGTACTCGTTCCGCCCGACATCTACTACGGAACATGAACTCATCGCTCACACCACTCACCAAGTTCCTGTAACCACGCTTGTCCACCGAACCACATGGACAACATGAGGAAGGCACAGCTGGGCTCGTAGATACTGGTTTTGAATATATGTACAATCGGACTTTGTATTGTTACCGGCCATCAGCTCAACATGTGAAAGTGAAAATACATCCGAGCGCTCAGGAAAAATGCAGTCTCAAGTCGTGAATATTTATTGGCTTCACGGTGCGAAAGAAGATGTCACCACCAGTCGCGTCGTCTGACTTGATTTATGTATCCATCTATCCGGCATATTCAGTTAACCCCATTATTGATGGCATCTTTTCTATCACTGGAAAGCGGTGCATGCACTATGCAACGGAAAGTTCTTTGGAGACATGTCTCTTTTGGGTCTTGCTGTGATTGACTTACAGGCCGCGGTGCCAGAGCCACTTATAATGACTATCCAGAATGGACTCAGGTAGCCCGTCGGTTTACTGCTTTAAAGAATGTTCCCGTGTCGCTCAGCGAAAGGTATGCATGCCCTCCCTTTGCCCCATGCCTATCTGATACAAGAACACAAGGTCTTATCTTGCTCTTCTATCTTCAATTATACATTACTGCTTCAGTCGCATTGAGTCTCGCCCAATGTATGGACGATATGATAATATGCGCCCAGGACTCAAGTAATTGCACCTTGGGGATCTCAAACGTGACCGCTTTGTCCCTCCTCCGTACGAGCCAGGGACAGAATGTCACCTCTCCCGACACAGCTACGGCCCTTTCTTACGCTGCCTGCACAACATACTGCGCCTCGGGCCAGGAAAGTTTCTCCTGGACTGCGTTCTCTCAGGAGTATGCTGCTTGGCTGCTTCCGTATCTTGCCCTAGTTTCACAACTCCCTTTTGGTGCCCGTCGTAGAATGGGCAATCTCATGTCTGTCGTCCTCACCCTCGGATCACCTACCCTTGCCGCATACTCCCTCTACATGACTCTCCTTAGCGAGCGATGGGTCAATGACCAGTTGTTTGCAGGGCTCGATTATCCTAGTACCACAGTCCGCCGATCAGTGGTGCACGTCTTAGCGAGCCTTCAGCAAGTCCCTCTCCGCATTCACCCTGGGGAATTCGCAACATTCGAGTCACTCGTTGTTCACCCAGACAACGACATCTGGTGGAACACTTTTGCACGGGAGCTCGGCTACTCGCACAAGTGGTCAATCGCATCTGCAACGTCCATTGTCTGGGTGATAGTTGCCTACATTCTGAATGCATCCAACTCCCTCTCCAACGTAGCAAACACTATCTATACCAATGGGGAGGGAACTGCTTCGGGAATGCTCTGGCTCTTACCAATTGTTGTGGGCTGGCTGGTCCTTTCGCCTAGGTGTGACTACGATCGCGTGCACTACGCGTACAACAGGGCGAATGAACAGGTCGTCGTCGTAGATTCCGATGACTCCTGTGCTACATCTATCGTCGACGCTAACTTCGGTTTGACTATCAGCCCCAGTCCAGACAGGTTGTGCCCTGACGGCATTACATCCCCCGACGAGTTACAAACACCCCCTGTTTTTAACTATGCGAGAATATTCTCGTGGTATCGCAACGTTTATTTGACGTCACTGTTTTACCGCACAGCTTGGAGTAAATCTAGAAAGCGTATTGGGACAGACGGCAAACCCATTCCGGGGAATGTATACTTAGATGTCCCTGGAGAGAGCCGAACGGGAACCCGCAAGCAGATTATAGAATACTCACTTCCGAGCGATCGCGAACGTTCTGCGTCCAATCTTCTTTGGCCACCACGTTTGGTTCTCAACATGGTGATATCCTCTTTTATGGCGTTATTTTTGCATTTGGGGACAACCTGCGCGGCTATCCTTGCGAACTGGTATACACCGAGTGTCGTGAGTAGGAGCCGTTTTCAGTGCATACGTGTTCTGCTGATGCAAACTTTCATTTTAGGGACTCGGATGCCGTTCTCTTGCGTACATAACATACGCTATGCTATCTACTGTTGTTTGGGTGTTGCTCGTTTCGTCGAGCGCGTTGGGGTATTATGGACATCATCTGGTATATGATCAGCCTGTGCCTGACCTAGAAAGGGTTGTTAAAGGCAGCGCACTCAACACATTTTCTGGATCCCACAGAATACCCTGTAATCCCGCCATCTTTGTGGGAGAGAATGGGTCTGCTATACCAATGGTCGATATCCAAGTTCCTAATGATGACGCAAAGGGAGAAGATTTGTCGCTCGTCACCGATTTGGACGCGTGCTCGAGCATCAGGACGACTAGCACTCGATGCTCTAGGAGGCAGATCTGGGGGCATGCGCTGATGCGGATTGCAGACTGGTTGCGCTGGATAGGCAAAGCACTTGCCATCGTCAGTGCGATTGGCGTCATCGCTAACTCGGTCTTCCAATACGCTGGTGTATACTCAAACTGTTATTGCAATGCGCGGTTGGACGTGTTGGGTTCTTACGCATTCGATGTTTTCAATCCGAATGCAAGCGATATTGAACTGGCGAGGAAGGCTTGGATAGGCGGGTTTGTATTTGCCGCATTGTGTTGTTCTGCGTTCGTGTTTTCGATGTATCTTGTGCGAGACTCGTTATCCATCTAGTCTCATGTATTGTATATTTGTCGATATGTTCTAACACAGAATTTCTGTTAGGCCACACCAGACACTCTAATTAAAGAGAAGAGGTGGTTCCATAGTCCTGAAGCGACATGACAAGCGTTCGGAGCTCACTGCGTCGATTTCTACACACTTCAGGTGGTACGGTACCTCTGTCCCATCCTTATCACCTTGCTCACCACTCTTGAGCGCGTGTTCTCCCTCCTGTGCACGCTTTAGGAGCGTCATAAGACGAGCCCAAATCAATCTTACTTACTACCCCCACGACTTAGAACGGTTTGATCGGCAAGTGGAAAGACTCACTCACGAGTGACATGAGACCGATGCTGTGCGATGTCGTCTAGATGTAGACTTTGGATTAGCTGGGCATAGAGGAGTTGGGAAGGCTCACGGGCTAACGTTGCGGTGAACTTATTGTATTTCTCGGGTTGTTGGGCTAATAGCGCTGGCAGCTTGGATTTACACTAGTGCACGCCTCCCTTTCTCCAACCTTGTCCGCCACAAGATTTCAAGAGTGGTATGTGCTGATCTGCTGCCAACCCGAACATAGACTGGAATGTGGCCCGCTCGACTATCGCCGTTTCTTTTTTTTCCTCTCCATTTCTTCTTTCCTCTTTGTATTCCGCAGGTCCTTTGTGCAGATTGCTTCCAATGGCTTCGTAGGGCACCGGCGGGCCACTCGTTCGATCGTCAGATGGGTTGTTGCGGATGTGAGAGTTAGTATCAGTATCTCGAGCACAATTTCTTTTTTTACCGAGTTGACGTCCTTGTAGTCCTCAGTCGGCTATCGACCGCACGTCCCTCTACCGTGACAAGAGACGCAGAGGGTTGGGTGCATGATTCGACACAAGCTCTGACCTGGGCGGACGATCTGGCGACTGTGAACAACCGGGGTCACATGAGATTCAACAATGACTATGCACAGTACCCATCCGCTCTTGTCTGGTCATCATCAAAGCTACGGGCTTCGAACGACGCGAGGGGCCACAAACGTCGCGCCATCGAAGGTTTCGTTGTTATGTACGGCTATCTCGTGATGGCTATCTCTTCGTCATTTATATCCCTTTTTTAATTATTCCTTCCGCTCTTTTTTTCGTGAAGTGAGTTTCATTCTCTGGGCTCCTTTGTCTCCTTTTCGGTACATCTCAGTTACGGTGCGTGCTCGACTTTCCCCCGGTGCTCCCGTACTCCAGCGTTTCAGCAGGAAAAAAAAAGCATGTAGCCTCCGAAGGTCAGAAAAAATCGTAACCGAAACCTTCAAAACTTCTTTCTTTCGGTATAATTTCCTGACACCTCGCTTACCCCACCATTAGTTATCGATGCGGAGTCACCCCTTTATCTTGGATTCTGTATGATCTCGTAGTGGTGCATGTTCGACTTTTATCTTCGACACTTCCACCCTGAGGTGTTTTCAGCTGAGGAAATCAGGTGCGTACCTCGATCTCCTTGACCGCTTGCCTTCCGTTACCCTCCCTCGGTATTGTCTGATTACTCTGCACAATCGTATTGTGGCACAGTCTGAAAAAAAGCACAGAAATCAGAAAATTTGTAATAACTAACAGCATCAGATGATCCATCGACGACACGCGCGTGCTCGCAGACCACCCAGATTCGACACTGACGCTTCCCGGTCACCGACCACTCAACGTTTTCCTCGCCACCTCCTCGGATGTACCTTCTAATTTACGTCGACTTCTTGTATGGCAGAAATCTCTTGTGCATGCGCCGATCTCCTTCCTTTATTTCCGGATCGGCCCAGGGAGCGTTTTTTTGTGTTCGACTCTCAGCTCCCGTATACGCAGGTTTAGACTACTCGTCATAAACCTCTGGACCCGGCAGTCTGAAGTTCACTGGCTTTCCATTGTCTG
>JBBPKO010000148.1:29434-47345 GCA_038089295.1 Xerocomus amazonicus
GATTTCCGGATCGGCCCAGGGAGCGTTTTTTTGTGTTCGACTCTCAGCTCCCGTATACGCAGGTTTAGACTACTCGTCATAAACCTCTGGACCCGGCAGTCTGAAGTTCACTGGCTTTCCATTGTCTGTCAATCGAGTTCGGTTTGCGCGTGATGTGAACACAGGTTTTGGTTGGCATTCGGCTCTCGCGTATGCAGCCCCTTTGGACCCAGAACAACGTAGTTTGTATTGAATAGGAAGGAACTTGAGTTGGTGACGATGGTGACGTGTGGAAAGTGATTGGCATTTTGGGCATCGCTCTTGCAGACTTGTTACACCAAAATCTAATCGATAAAATTTTCAATGCCTCCCGTCGGTTGTGAACATCGCGAAGTGGATGCGTTGAGTGTATCTTAATTTGGCGCTACGAAATAGCTGCCGTCGTCGCTACTATCGATGTGTCGCCATTCCCAATCCCGGCCTTTGGTTGCTGAACTCGTTTTTACCACTGCAACTTTTGAAGCGCCGAGCTCGAACCCTCAAAATAATTGCTTGCTCACTGATTTACAGGAGAGCACAGTGTGAGTCGTGTTCAATCAGTTCGAGCTGGGGCCGTCTTAGACAACGCCCACACTATGTACTTGAGCGCGTCAGTCGATTCCGGGGTACTGCAGGAGTTGCTGCATCCCACCCCGCCCCTTTTGTCGCTGGAACAGACATCCAGCTTGGACTGTATATTGCTGATTCCATCCAGTAAATGCTGAGCGCTGAGGCAGAAGCAGCCGCCCACGGAACACTTGGGAATAAGAGAACGAGTCACGTGCATCGTGCACGGACCATTTCGAAAACGTATATAGTCGCGAGCTGGGAATGCTGATTCCCTTAGAACATACTCAGCTAGGATCTATTTTATAGAAACTAACTCGAGTCTCGCATGTTTATACATGCCACATCCTTCAAATCCGTTAGATGACAACTGCGCTCGCTCGTTCGACAGAGAACATGATCTTTCACTTGGTGAAGATCTCGAGGACGTTTGGCTCTGTGTTTTGCCGGGCTGTTCGCAGCTCGGTAAACCAGAGCCAGCGAGTTGAGCGTCTGTCTGATGGATTTTTTGTAGTTTGTTGTATTTCATAGTTGTTCAATATCATTGAGTGTAATTGTGAAAACTGAAAGCTTGTGTATGGCTGGGCTGTATGTGTAATGTAATTATTGTAGCAGTGGAATTGATTACGAATTCACGTGACCGCGTCTTGGTTCGTGTTGGTCGCGAACTTGCTCGCTCTTCTTGAGCAACGACGACTACAAGATGCTCAGCACACAACTCGCTGGGCTACCTTTCGACACAGATAGAGGCACCTCCATGAAGACACCTGGCCGTGCGCTCACAAAGACGCGGAATGGCTTGCAAGAAAATGCGGTCCGTAATGTCCCCTTGACCGTCACCGGCAAGGGGAGAAAGGTCATCCAGAGCACACCGCTGCAGCTGAAGACCTTGAGCGAGTACTTTCTTCTATCGCTTGCATTGTCCTTGACACTCCAAGACAGAAGCGGACCGTGCCTTGATCGACTCCCCTAGCAAGCAGCTCGGTCCTTCCAAGCCAAAGGAGACACTTGCCATTCGTCCACTCGGCGATAAGACACCTTTCCCAAATCGCACTGCCAACCAATCGTTTGCCAGTGGTGCAAAGATCGCTAAACCTGGATTACCCGATGGTTCACTTCGCCCGAGCTCCGCACGCAAACACGACCGCCTACCTCGTAGTGCAGGCAAGGCATTCGAAACCCCCATCACCAACGGAAAACATTGGGACGTGAGCGACATTGAAATTGAACTCGACGCACCTGTTGAAAACAAATTAATCGAAGAAGAAACCTGCGATGAAATTGAGTATATGCCACCAAAGGTTGAGGGTGAGTGCTTAATCAAATTCAGTGCCCCCTGGACGCTCAGGACCTGTAGACATTCCATATGAGCCCCCGTTCGAAATGCCAAACTACAGGGAGGTCGGTAAAACATTGATGGCTCTCATCCGGTCATACACTCTCGAGGATGATCTGCCAAGTAATGACATGACCTTTACCGTGGATGCATCCGAAAATAATTTTTTCACGCCCCCCACTCTTCCTCAACAAGATATTCGTGAGTGCCACAGACGGTCCAGTGTCACCAGATTTATTCAATGCCTTTTGGGACCGCTACAGAAGATGACAGTCCGTTTGCACGCGTTAAACCGCAACCCTCGACGACTTTGAAGCAAAGGTCCACTTCAACCAGTAAGCCTGCCCTGCGTCCAGCAGTACAACGAACTACGTCAGTCACCCGCGCAACAACTCTGGCCAACTCTCGCATAACTCCCGCTGTCCGGCGACCCCCTGATACATCGAGTGCGCGCCCTCCAACGACTGCGGCACGGAAATCTGTTTCCCAGCCCGTGACTCGCGCTCCTACATCTCAATCAACGGTCCGAGCACCTATCACCCGAGCTACTACGCGAGCTCGCTCGACGCCCCCTGTACGCAACGGGGTCTCCCACCCTCGCCGTGCGCCGCCTGTCCCGCGACCGACGGCCAAGCCTGTAATGTCACCCACCACGGCCCCCGCACCCTCCAAAGGTAAACCGGCCCCAACCCAACCCAGCGCGCCTTCCATCACGAGGAACCGCGTCCTCTCATCCGACGCCTCGCTCAACACCACACGTCCAAGGTCCGGTACGATCACCAAGGCCGCGTTCGAGTCCAACACGCACGTGATCATCCACATCCGAAACAATAGTTTGGAAGATGTGAAGAAGGACCTCGAGGGCCTGGTCGTGTTTGAGGACGCGTTTGATGACGAAGACGGGTTCCGGTTTGATGTGTGAGGGTTTGATTTCCTCGCCCTGTGACACATGGTATGGCCATATTATGGACATTTGCGGTTACCCGACCCGTTTGAACTCTAGCATTTTTTTTTCTCCTTTTTCACTTGTCGCATTTGTGCATAGGACGTGTTGCAGTGTGATAGCATAGCAGTAGGGCGCCACCGTCATGCTCGTAAATGTATTTATGGTGCTTCAAAAAAAAGAGACAACAGGCGTGCATCACTCGAGCCCTGGTCGCTACTTCCATCGGATCTCTGTTATAAAAATACATACATATTTTTCTCGCGGGATACCAGGCTACAATGAAAAGATGTCGTCCGCTACGATGAGCGCGTTCAAAAACCCCATATCCCAATCAGGGTCCTCCTGGTCCCACGTCCCACTCAGCCCTACAGCCGACATCTTGTACCGTAAGAAGTCCCTCGCCGACTCTGCCACGAGCCGTACCTCGGGGCGGTGTGCCCACAGGCTCTCCACAAACCCCCATATATCATCATCCAGCCCGAGCGTCTGGACCCGTGTGTCGGTTGGTCGCTGTGGCCTACCACCACTCAGCAGCATCTGGCCGCGCACCGTCGGGTTGTTCCCGCGGAACGGCGGACCGCCGGTATACGTCTGCACCAAAAGGAATATGAGCAATAAGCGAACGAGAGAGTTTCCGCCGTCGGTTTCTGACCTCGTACGCGATGCACCCAAAGGCGAACATGTCACATCGTCGGCGGTCCAGCTGTGCGAGGAGTGCCGGGCCGTCGGGATCTTGCCACAGCGACATCAGCTCGGGTGCCATGTATCCCGCGGTACCGTAGATGCCCTCGGCGGTCGTCTGCACGGAGACTTGTTCATCGTGAACGGTAGTCAGGCCGAAGTCCGCCAGACATGCCCGCCCGGACGCAGCGACGAAAATGTTGAGCTGCGGACCATGATTACCCAATGCATCGTCGAGGTCACATGGACTTACACTCTTGAGATCACCATGGACAATGGTAGGTTGCATGGTATGCAAATATTCCAACCCACTTGCAATGTCATGTAGCTAGTTGAAGTCAGTCAGATGTTCCTTGCCCTAGCTGATATGCGCACCAATGGCAAACGTGGTACATCCGTGTTGTGAGAGAGATACACTGACAAGTTTCCATTCGTCATCCATGGAGAAACCAGGCAAGTTCTCTGCAACGCGCCATCTTGAACGCTGGTAACACCATAAAATGGAAGACAATTCTTGTGATGTACGTTTCTCCACACCACAGCCTCTTGGCAGAAATGCTTGTTGCGTCAAATATCAGCAGACCCCCTTGCCAGACACGAAACGCCTTGCCTTTAAATAAGTATCAGTGGAACGCCCCGCTGTCTGCAACTCCTTCAATGCGACAGCCCTCCCAGATAGCTCTCCCCTGAAGATTGTACCAAATCCGCCTCGATCGTCCGTACTTGTGATTTGATCAACCCCGGTGATGTTCAATGATCTGGGGTACAGGCGAGACTTCCTAGACAACCTAACAACCGCGTCCAAAAACCGGCGTTTATACCATTCATCAAGGTGGATGGATTGAGTATCTATCAACTACGCCCAAGGTTGGTTTCATGAAGACTTTGACAGAAAGGCGAACCTCACCTCTTGAAGTAAATCCAGCATCTCCTGCGCCTGGTTGTCCTTCATGGCATAGAAAGAATGTACATAATTTTGATCCGTGGAGTAAATGATCAATAACGCAGCCAGACCATGGATGTCCAGCTGGTGAAGTCTCGTACTGTCCAAGAGTTGTTGGTTGCAGTTATGGTGCGTGACCTGTGCCTTTGACTACAATCAGGGAAAAAGAAATATCCAGTCACAATGTGTGTTACCTGCTTCAAGAAGCTGATAAGATCCGCTTTAATAGTTTGGTAGTTGACGAGGCACCACTCTTCTTCCTTGTCGATCCACTCCTGCATCATGAGTAGGAACAAATCTAACAAGCTTCAACCAGAGTGAGACCACCTCGCAAAACGTGCATACAAGTCGAGTACGCACTCTGGTTTGCCCGACACGCACAACTTCAAGTGCGTAAAGATATATGCGCTCAGGCACTTGACCAGCGTCAGAGAAACATTCCCATGAACGAGATATCGCACACACCGCAAAGGCAGGCATTTTCCGAATAAGATCATTACACCTTTCCCGGTCCTCGTTTGGCAATTCCTGGAACTCGGCCACAAATTCCTGAATATCATACTTGGTCGCCTTTTGGAGTGACCGCGCAGCGACGCGAGGCTTGTCAGAACGATCGACGCGGAACGAAGACACGTCATCCACAGTGACGGACCGGGAGCTCTGGGTGACAGCAAACTTGTTTTGCTCCATCCATGCTGAAAACGTCGTGCTCATCTTGGCCGAATCGGTGGCACTTCCTTGGAGGGTGACCGAGGACGTGGTCGCGGGGGAAGGTGGATTGGGCGATCTGGGTCCAGCAGCTTGCGCCGATCGTCTTCGATGAAGCATTGCATACTGATATTCATAGTTTTGTTTGGCCCTGCTCAGGTCCTGCACGGTGGGTACGGCGTGCTTCTCTCTGATATGGGGCTGGTACCGGTCCTGTTGGACGAGTTCATTGCAATAGACGCAGCGAATGTTGATCATGTCGTGGTGCTCGAGTACTATGGGTATCTGTCGGACGTATGTGCATGAGGAGACGAGACGCATGGAGTGGCGGCACTCACCTCGCGTTTAGATAAAAGATGGGTTGGGCCTGTGTAGGTATCTCAACAAGCAGATGAAGGATAAAGTTTATTACCGTGGCAGACCTGTGGCTCAATAAAACTGGCCCGCAGTCATACCACCAGGTTTCTTTCAGGACAAAGGTCCCTTGGAGAGGAGAAGTTGATCTGACATCTTACCTTCAGCTTTGTCTGCTGCTACAACTTGTCAATAAAAGGCATTATCGGAAGTTGCCGAAACGCAACTACAACGCCAAACAAAGACATAGAAATTCGACGACCGATGTTCTTTCTCTTTCACTTGCCTGGAGTCCTTATCACTCTTCTGTCCATCGTCCAGAACAAAAGAGTCATTTGTATCCGGCACAGAACGACTCGTGAATGAATCGAGCGCTTCGCTTTCGCTAGCTGCTCTACGCTTTTTGCCACGTGCAATGAGCTATGATGGTCATCTAGATAGTGGTGCAAGCTACATGTACAATTAACAATGCAATGACATTAGAATTCTTCTCCGCAATGGCAGTCACAATCAGCAATCGGACATATGCCATGTGCCCGACCCCCTTCCTCGCCGAAAAACCAGTCGAGAATATGCGACGCATGTCCGCCATGCCTGCATGTCTGACAAATAATGATAGCGTCTTCAATCGTATCTACACGTTTCAGCATCATGTCCATGGCAGCAACAGAAACAAATCATTTTTGGTCGTACCTTTGAACACAGCCGACGTGTTTTGAAGTTCAGCGTTGCGATTCGTATCTGGCATCATGCTCAGTGTCATCAAACACACGGAACAACGCGGAAGTGCGCGATCGCAATTCGGGCAAGCGGTAGGCTGATCCCTTCAGTAAAGAGAAAAACATTATCATGATCGCGTGTTTTACTCACCCGGTTTTTGTTCGCCACATCAGGGACAGCAGGTGTCATTGGTTTAGAACAGTAGTTGCATCGTATGAGAACGTGTTTCGGGGCCCATTCAAAAGGCGGCAGGTCGCCGTTCTGCACAGCTTCCTGAAGGATCTCCCCGCGTTCTATATCGAAGCTGACTCTGTGATGGAACAACCGGAATCCGTCGAGCAAATCCCGGTATGCTTCCACCCATCGCTCGGCCTTCATATCGGGGAATTTTGCTGGGGAGACGTAGGCCGAGATAATAGCTGCAGTCTGGATATCCCCCGTCCGGTCAACATAATTTTGTAGGATGTCCATCCCCGGTGGAGTAAGCCCAGTAATGATAAGACCTTCAATGTCCCCTTTGGCAGACGCTCTTTCGACGGTGCGATGAAGGTACAATGATAACGCCCTGTCCTCGAGAAATTGGAAAGCAATAGCGAGACGCTCCCGCAGAGGAAGAGCCTCCTCCTCAAGCACTTCAGACCAGTCTTTTGATGTTAGTTGCGTCAACATGGCACGGAAATATGGATCCTGGAGTCGGACGATCAAACGCTCAGAATGGTCCCGCAACTCATTGCTTGTCGTGTTCCCCGGGACCAGTGCAGCAAGTGTCCCGCTCATCAGATGGTGCATCTCATCTAACCCAAGACGTAGGTAAGCGAAATAGACTCAAATGTCACTCTCGAAAGCGCACCTTTGCTGCGCATGAGCAGTTCGAGTGCTCTTGTGTACTGTCTTGTGAATACCAACCAACAGGCGGCACGAGATTGTTGTCCGTCTTTCTCCCATCTGCACAATCTGCTAAGACACAGTAAATGATGGTCAACACAGGTTCATACTTTCTAATCGCATCTGAGAGTTCATTGCTTCCCAAGTACCACCCACATAACCGGAGAGCCAGTTCTCGTTGTGACGGTTTGTTTGTCCGTAGAGCCGAAGACCAGGATTGCCTTTCTACACCCTGTCGAGAAAGTATCACAGAAATGGCCGCGTAAAAGTCTCCGTAGGATAAATCTTCGAACGACTGAGATGAAGGAGAGGGCAGAACAAGTGACGACACAGAGCTCGAATCAAAAGCAGGTGGCGCCAAGTGTGAATCACTCGGTTGGGTTGGATCCTTGGGTTCAGATGATTGAGGCAGAGCTTGGAAGCCTTCCCATATCCCCATTAGCCCCTGATTTGAAAAATCATACCCATGGATTCTCGACGTGGGGATACACACAATCTCTCTTGAATCTAGAGAAACAGACAGCAAGCACATCAAGAAGAATCGAAATAGCCAGACATACGGTGTATCCACCTCCAAAGTGTAGATAAGGTCTCTGATAAATAAAGATCATCTTGAACTATATTGGCATTGTGAGAAACCTAGGGAAAGTGGGTCATACGTCAATCAGCATTGGCGGACAGAGACATATTTACGCCTTTAATCCCATAGCCGCGAATTACCCTGCGTTTCATCACCATGGAAATATCGTCTTCGACAACCTGGTGAGCCGTGTGCAAAGAATGCTTCTTGCCCTTGGATGTATTGGGTTTGTCGACCTGTATACTCAAAGTCATCTTCTTCACCCCTTCGTTGCTTACTACACGCCGGCCCGGTTGTTCAGATGTTCGCTCCGCAGGTAGCGATACATCACCCCGCACCCCCAACGGCTCCAGGGGATAATGACGAAATGATGCTGGGCTAAACGTCCGCGACTTGGGTTGTTTCCCGTGCCCTGGGCTCCCCTGGTTGCCAGACGGCAGTGCATCGTCGGCCCGACTGTTCCTTGTGAATTCAGAATTGTCCACCTTGGGTCGTACAACTGGTGCGGATTGGTCATCTGCAGTATTGGACACGTCCCAGGGTTGCCGGGGGATTTCTCCATCCCGGAATCCGAGGATTAGTTTGTGTGACTTCCCAACGCCAAACGCGAGATCTCCGCGAGCGCTCCAGGCAAGCTGCTTCGGCGCACCGTATACAGCACATAATTCCAAGTCATTGTCCTTGTTGACAACCATGACTTCGGATGTCAAAGAAGACAAACGCGAGTAAGGTACAAGCGTGAATGATGCGAGAGGCCGACCAAAGCGTTTCGCTGTTGTCATGTAAGTTGCCTACACGTTGGCTACCGACGGATATCAAATGCTTACTGCGGCGGGTGTCGGCGAGAACTAATACAGAAGGTTCCTGTAGTTCGGATGAGGTTTGCCTTATGCCGGGAGCAGAAGTAGCCCATGACAGATTAGTCCAGGACCTTCGAGGTACCCGTGAATACAACGAGTCCCTTGAGCGATCTCCGTCGGATGCTCCATCGGTAGCTTGAGCGCTCTGGAGATCCCAGAATCGTACATGCGTCGCATCTTTTTCCATCGTTGCTAACTGCCCTCTGCGAGTGCTGGAGAATTCAATACGGTGTATGATAGAACCGGGGCGAGGTCGTGCGCCATCAGCGGCGGCCTCTTTCTCAGAAAACGAAAGAACGGGGTTAGACAGCCTTCGCACATCCCAGATCGTAACGGTTGCATCTCCACAGCACGCTATCTGGTTAGCGTCGCCGGGATTAGTGGCTATTCCCGACACCTTGCTGGCCACATTTATTGCAGGGGGGGAAGGAGTACGCAGGTCAAATAAGCGTAGCCATCGAGAAGATATGCCAGCCAACAAGAGGTAGGTGGATTGTGGCAAGAAAGCCAACGCTGAAACAACCTCGGTCTGAGCATGCTGTTGTAGAACGCGTGGGTCGGCCCGTGGACCGATGTCTGCCCTGGCCACCCGAGGATGCGGCCGGGCCAGACTCGCCTCCTCAGAGTAACCGTCGTTTGTCACTGAGAGAGTTGGAGTGGAGGACTGAACGTCCCAAATGGTGAGACTAGAATCACCGCGAACTTTGTCAAGGCCCACTGCAAGGTAATTTGGATCGGCCCCACAGAAAGCCAAGGCATTGCAAGAGCGCGAGTTGCGCACAGTAAGGGAAACGACAGGCCCACTGGACAAAATGCCATTGCGGGCTGCCTTTGTTGCTTCGAGGCGAATGAGTTCGACACGCCCGGAAGTGAGTCCGATGGCAAAGAGATCATCAAAGGAGGGGTCCGGCGACCACGCAAAGCACTGGCCATGATTGTCACGTCTCGGAATGTATGGTCTTGATGGGCTGTAATGCTACTCACCTTCATGAATGAAAGGTCACTCTGCGAGCTTAAATGTCGTATTTCTGAACGATCCGCCGCCCACTCGTACATCGACATCTGAGAGCCTCCACCGACCACAAACTTGGGCTGTCGCCTTGGATGCCATATTAGATATTTCTCTGCTTGGGCTGTTGTGACCATTTCTCCAGACGGAACAGACAGGTTCACCGTCGCCGTCGTCAACGATCGGAGCAGATTCGAACACCGCCACACATGACTTGTGCTAAATCGTTCCACAACGCCAGTCATCAGCCCGGTGAGATACTGTACAATCGTTCACACTGTTTGTCAGTTGAAATTTTTGAGGCTGTACTGCATCTATCTCGATCTGGTGGGGGCCGGCCGCCACTGTTGTATCTCCCACTCAATCCCAGGAACTTAACTCCTTTCAGGAACAGACAGATGCGGTACTTTCATTCTTGTCTAGCGCGAATTACGGCGCTTGCAGGGGACCGCAGGCCAGGGCTATGTTTTGTTGGTGAATCCAAACGCATGCGTGTCAGTACACTGCCGACATCAGCGGAAGGTGAATTGGACATGGAAGCTATAAGACTCGCAGTTAACGTTAAACGACCAGATTCAATGCGTAAAGGCCATTCTGACGCCTGAGCGATCCAAACTAACCATCTAGTCATTTTCCGCATAACCGTGACTGGGAACTAACGTTCGTGAAAGTGTGTATTTAGAGAACTGTCTACCCGAAATCTGTTTCATGCTGACCGACACTGCCTGGTTTCAAATGCAGACGTACTTGCGGGATCCGCTGGCAGGGTCACGAGGCGACGTCCCACTTGGTTGATCTACCGTCGCTGGTCATATAACTCACCGTCACCGCACATGATGCATCATGCGTGATGCTCGGTTGCCTTCATTCTGCACTGTGTTTCTAGTACAGAACTCAGTTGTGGTGTGCACATGATCGGCGCTTTCATCGGCACTTTTAATATCATCCCCGGCCGCCGCACATGGCCCATCGTCAACCCGAGATCAAAGGTGGATAACTGACACTCGTGTCTTTCATCTGCGACGTGGCGTCCAGGTACCCAAGTCGCTCCTTTAATGCAGGAAATTCTCTGTGCCCGAGTGTCGAGTGACGCCGAGGAGCGATCCTTGAAGAATTATCCGAGTACGTGTCACAGAAAACAACATTTTTGTGCTAAATTTGGTTCCGTTTCTGATTGACATCGCGAGCTCGGGTTTGTTTTTCTGTTGCGTTTTCTTCGAAAAAGTAACCGCATGGCGAGATGATGACTCAGCGCGGTAAAGAAGATCTGGGAAAGTCATATGGATATGACAATGTGATACGGAACATACGGTACGGGAAGGCTATGCACTGTGAAGCGGTGTCGTCGAGAAGGTGATAGCTGTGGAGCCGGAGCTTGTGTGCACTACTTGGACAAAGGTGGTGCTATCGGATATGGAGGCTAGCCTTGTGGGCCGTTCTTCGGAAAAACTGTCGCAGCCGTGTGCTCAGCTGTACCGCCTTTTTGATTTCTCTACAGCGAATTGGCAAGAGACTCCGACAGCGCCCGAAATGACATCGAAAATGGAGACAAAGTGCTGACACGATGACAGTTGGATTTATGGAATCTGCTGGTCTGCTGTAATTCGGCTCAGCCAGGGACGAGTGGCAGTTGTAACACTTGCCTAAATTACCGAAAAGTTTGATGGCAGTACGACTTGATCAGCTTCTTCGCCCCGCCTGTACATACGTGGGATTTCTAAAAGTCGGGAATGCAATTAAGACGTTGTGCTCGAGCGTTTACCATCGCGACCGTCAGCGCTGCTCACCGGTCATGGACAAACGAGTTGGTCACGCGTATTCTTCCTCAGAACCAATCCTACTTCAGTCCATAGGGGGAACCTCGAAAGCCTCCCCGTATTACGACGAAAACGCCGCCCGTATCAGCCAGAAAATAGACGAGGAACTCAGGGTGGGCAGTCCCCTCATCTTACTCCCTCGCGTTCTCCCTCACCACCTCCTCTAGCGAGAATGGGCACGGGTCAAAGATTCACAGAGAAAACAAGTCAAGGGTACCGTCACCGATCTCGCCATTATCCGTCCACCTTCCCTCATTTCGCTTGAATTTCAGTCATGCTCCTCGGCCAAGCCGAGTCTGGAAAATCGACTTTACAGAAGCAGTTCCAGTTGTACTATGCCCACCAGACCCTCGAACACGAACGCCCGTCATGGAGACCTGTCGTCTACTTCAACATCATCAAGGCCGTGCGGATGATCCTCGACGAGCTCGATTTTGAACTTGCAAACATCGGCGCTGACGATTCAACAGAGGGTCAGGCCGTCGCACATGCCCTCGCGCCACTTGGTGATGTCAGTAGCGACGTGTCACAGCTGAGGTCCAAACTAGTCGCCCTTATCTCCATGGAGGACTCTCTCGCAACCGAACTGAGTGGGGGCATCTCGGTTACTGGTGGTAGGACGGGTGTTTATGTTCGGGCAGGATGGCAGGCCCTTGTCACCCCACTATCTCCCAACCGCAGCAGGGCGGTCCCAGCGACTGGTGGTCAACCTCCCGCTATTGCTCATGTCACCAACCTCGCTTCAAGAACGCTCAACGCCACTCAAAACGAAGTCGACGAACTCTGGAAGCATCCTGCCGTCCGGATACTGTTGAACAACCGAAGAGTACGACTCGACGAGTCGGCGCCATTGTGGGTCATATACTCCGGACGTCTTGGCTACTACTTACTTTGACTCAGTTTCTTGGATAGTGTGAAACGAATCGCACAACCAGATTATTTACCAACTACAGGTTAAGGTGGCTCTTCGAATCTTGGGATCTCTGTTGACCTAGCAGATACAGCTGATTTACTCAATGTTCGCCTTCAAACATTGGGCGTTGCTGAGCACTCGTTCGATGTTGAACTCTGTGGTTCTCGATACAATTGGCTGATGTATGACGTTGGCGGTGCAGTGAGCATCTTTCTTCAAAGGCTCGTCACGATTATTGATTTCTGTCCTCTACTCAGCGTGGTCAGGCAAGTCAGCCCAATGTTATGTCGTTGATACATCTCATCCGGTCATTAGAGACATGCTTGGGTGCCCTACTTTGATGATGGTATGTGTTCTATTCCGTTCGATTCTGTACTGTTCTGCTCTGCCAAGTGGCAACAGCACAGCATCTGTCGTTATGCCCATAACCCATGCCTTACATCGTTTTGCTTCTTGTAGCGACGGCGATCATCTTTTTGGCTCCCATCAGCGCGTTTGATCAGGTGAGAGTACATTATATCTTTACTGTGGTTGACACAAATACACTGCCTTGTACTAAATCCAAATACAGTATCTCGAAGAGGATTCCCGAACGAACAGAGTAGACGATTCGCTTCAACTTTTCACAGCCATATGCTCCAACAAGCTTTTGAAGAATTCGCATTTAGTGCTTTTGCTCAACAAGGTAGTAGCTTGACAGGTCTTGGTTACGTTTCCATTTATCTTTGTTTCGGCATAGACCGACCTTCTAAGGAAAAAACTAGAGGCTGGCATCAAGGTCCGGAAATAGTACGTTATATTTCCTCTGATTATTCGGTAGCATTTACCCGAAACCCTTCCTATCGCACAGCATCACATCTTATGGCGATCGCCCAAATACATATGCCGATGTATCGGAATATTTCCGCGCCCACTTTATCCAGGTGCACAGGCGCCATGATATCGGTCGTAGAGCGTTGTATGCAGTAAGTAGTTTTCCCTCCTTATCTGCCAAAGATATCGATCAGATTCCTTTTAGCATTTCACTTCTATGCTTGTACGTGTTGTTTGGTTGCCCTTGTGGTCGGGCGTAAGCTGACTCTTCGTAGGATATTCGCGCCACTCAGGCCATCATTGTTAATGGTAAGTTTTTTTTCTCTAGTTACGGGCTGTGGACCTGACCTTGGACGGAACGTAGTCGGGGAGGCCATCATCCGCTCGCATATTGCGCGGACTGGTCTTGCCTAAGTAGATGATCATTTTCCGTGTTGCTGGTTTCCATCGAAATGGATATTTGGCTGTACACTCAATGAACACTTACTGTTTTTCCAATCATTTAGTACCACTGCTACTGATAACCCTTCGTTTCGATACCTCCCCCATATCTTCTCATGGATGTCTCTGTCTAGTAGCCCAACCCACCATGCTGTAGGAGTATTAATACACATTTTCTTTCATATTATATAATATGAAAGCTACTCATCACATGACCTGTGAAGTTATCACCGCATGTTAAGCTGGTAGCTGGACATTTGGATTACCACTAATCATTTTTATCGCTGCCCAGTGCTACCCAATGTCGACGAGTGGGTTAAAAGTAATAGCCCCGGTGCCCACTGCGGCAGATTTCTTGGACATCGTTCTATCCAAGACTCAGCGAAAAACACCCACTGTATGCTACATACATATCGAGTCAGCAACCTAGCAATTAACAATGGTCTAGGTGATCCACAAAAACTTCAAAATCAGTCGCATACGGAATTTCTACATGCGAAAGGTCAAATTTACTCAAGACTCTTTCGACGAGAAGCTTGGTGCTATTCTGTCTGAATTCCCGATCCTCGATGTAGGTCCATACATTGATCTGGCTACAGCGACGAACGTTCTTCCATAGGACCTCCACCCCTTTCTTTCGTCTTTGATGAATGTACTCTACGACAAGAATCACTACAAGCTCGCCCTCGGACAGCTTCGAACTGCCCGACATCTGATCGACCAAATAGCCAAGGATTATGTGCGCTTGCTTAAATTCGGGGATAGCTTGTACCGATGCAAACAACTCAAAACGGCCGCGCTGGGCCGGTGGGTCGTTCGCCAACATTCGCGTTTCCTTGGTTGACGCTGCACTGATTAGAATGGCTACCGTCATGCGGAGACAAAAAGATCCTTTGGCGTACCTTGAACAAGTCCGACAACACATTTCCCGTCTCCCTTCGATAGATCCAAATACACGAACCCTCCTTATTTGCGGTTATCCGAACGTTGGAAAATCTTCCTTCATGAACAAGGTTACTCGGGCGGACGTTGACGTCCAGCCGTATGCATTTACCACAAAATCACTTTTTGTTGGCCATCTAGACTATAGATATCTGCGATGGCAAGTTATTGATACTCCCGGTATATTGGATCATCCACTCGAAGAGATGAATACGATCGAGATGCAAAGTATCACTGCACTGGCACACCTAAAGAGTTGTATATTGTACTTTATGGACCTGAGTGAACAATGTGGTTATACAGTGGAAGCACAAGTGAGCCTTTTTAATCGTCATAAACTCCATCTAATGTAGCTATTCCAGTGTAAGCTCTTCCATTCTATCAAACCACTTTTTTCTGGGAAACCGGTAATGCTTGTCATTAATAAAATCGACGTTATGCGTCTCGAGGACCTCATGCCTGAAAATCGAACCCTCGTACAAGAGATCATCGATTCGGAGAACGTGCAATGCATCCAGGTATCATGCTACTCTGAAGAGGGGGTCATGGAACTCAAGAACAAAGCCTGCGATGCCCTTCTTGCTCATCGTGTCGACTCCAAGCTCAAGGGAAACAAAATCAACTCCGTCATCAACCGAATCCATGTCGCGCTACCCGTTGCTCGAGACGATGTTGTTCGTGCACCTTTCATCCCAGACGCCGTGAAGGAGCGCAAGAAGTACGACAAGAATGATCCAGACCGGAAGAAGCTTCTCCGTGATGCCGAAGAAGAGGAAGAACGTGAAGGCATCTTCAGTATCAACTTGAAAAGTAGGTCGCCAATCTTGGCAGCTCGCGGGGCGATTGTTTGACCTGATGGCCAATGCTCTTAGCCAACTATCTACTAGCGAACGATGAATGGAAGTTTGATACTATGCCAGAGATCATGGATGGCAAGAACGTAGCCGACTTTATTGACTCAGATATCGCGGAGAAACTCGAGGCGCTTGAACGTGAAGAAGAAAAACTCCAGGCAGAGGGGTACTACGACAGTGAAGAGGATATGGTATACAAACCACACCTGCCGGTCATGCCGTGTCCTAACTTGAGCCTGCTACAGGTGGATTCCCAGGACGAGCGCGAAGAGGCTGAAGCGCGAAAGGCGCTTGTACACAAGATCCATTCTCAGAGCATTAAAAAGTCTAGGAAGAATCAGGCTCGCCTACCGCGGACGGCTGGTCTCCGGAAACTGAGCGAGCTATCGACGGAGTTGAAGAGTGCTGGTTATGATCCAAGTAGTATAGAAGCGCGCGCAGGGATCTTGGCCAAAGTACAAGCTGCGAAGCGAAAGAGGGCGGAGGCGGACATGGATGTGGACATGGACGATGCTCAAGAGGGTGAAGAAGACGAGGAAGACGATAGAATGGAGGTTGATGGAGAGGAACCACCGTCGAGTAAACGTGTCAAAGGTAACTCTGGAACCGTGATTGCGAAGGGTGCGCGGGCGCCACGGACAAATAGGCAACTTGCCGGTTTGCGAAACGATCAGGTGAATATCCGTTCCCGTGCCTGTGTCGATCTGTTTGTAATTCAGTCCATCACCAGCAAGCATTCAAAGCCATCAAATTGCGCAACCTGGGTCAACGCGAGCGTAATATGCATGCCAAAGCTGGGGAGAGTGATCGTGCTATTAGGGTCAAAAAGGTGCTTTTCCTTTGCGTTGTATTGTTTCTCAGCACCTGACGTTGGCCAAACCCAGCCGAAACATTTGTTTGCTGGAAAGCGAAAAGCTGGAAAGACGAGTAGACGTTAACTCGGGCCCCTTTCACGTTACAAGTTGCTATTCTGCTACTTTCCGTAATCCCCGACGTGATATGTCATTGACACTTTTACCGTCTTTCCACGTGGTGTTCGATTACCGTTCGACATCGGATAACCCAGGGTGATTTACCCCCACACTGACATCTCCAAGTCCCTTCTAGAGACAGCATGAGTGAGTAGTGGGGCGGCTTCCGACGGCGGACAATTATGATGCTTGTCAGTTCCATGTCGGTGACAAACGATAGTGTTTTTGGAATCTTGAAAAATGGTAATGAAACATTTTCCCTAGCAACCGGTTCATTCGCTCTGCCTCTTTCCGTATGACGTTGGACGAGGATAGCCATAAGGAAGGGTGGCCGTTACTGCCAACACCCAAATTCCTGTTCGTCGTGAATGATGTCTATGTACGCAAATATACAAGAGCCTGTGAGGGCAGGGTCTGTTCAGCGGCATCCCTAACAGCGCGCTATGTATATTTGGTGGAAAGGCGGTGAGTATTGTTCTGTTTCAAACGTTGCTGAATCTCCCGCAAAGTTTTGTTTCATATAGCGCCTCACAGAAATTGCGATTCTCTTATCGGATGGCTCCCTGGCAAATGCCACAGGTTTCGACATCACGGCCCCCCTGACATGCTGTATCTGTGTGGCCTCCGATGGTGTGAGTTTCGTCCACCTCATTTCGGCGCTCATGTAATTCCGGGCCGAGAATATAAAGTGTTCCGGAGAGCTTTGTTCCCTGATCAACATGGATCACAAAGGAGACCCAGCGGCTCGTTTCAATCTATCGCGAATACGATGGACAATAAAAATGATGGAAAGGAGCAGATTGCAGGGAATCGGAGGCTCGTAGTTCCACCTCCTATTCTGGCTAGCCGCTTTGAGGGATGAGTCAGGCAATGGCAATCTTTATGCGTCATGTGAGAACTGAGATCTTCCGTGAATCCCTCGATCGGGTGCGAAGGACGACCTTAGCCTCTTCGGATTACATGTATTAAAAAACGTTGACCAATAATAGGAAACGAGATTAATTTGTATGAAATGAGATCGCAAGCACAGAATGAACTCACGCACACCTCACCCTACCGCGCGCATTAACAAAGGTGGAGCCTCGCAGATTTGGCTCTGGCGACTAAAACCACCAGCGGGAATGGTTGGGACCGAGGGAGGCCTTACGCTGGCCCTCAGTGCATTCGCAGGGCGGGGACGCGGGGGGGCCAGAGGGCCCTCTTTACTCTACTCTACTTAGACAGTATTACCCTTACGTAGGGAGTACCCTAACGGGACATAAATGAGAAAAAAAAGTAATCAACACGAGTAAGAGTGATAACTAATTTACACTTCAATAAACACAGCGAGATCTAAAAGGGGACCTGGAATTTCTCGTCGTCCTCCTTATGCTTGACCCAAATCTCACTAGCGAGCCTCAACGCTTCACTCTGGACGAATCCGCACTTGTCTTCCAGGAACCGCGCCAACTCTACTTCTGTCAAAGCCTTCCGCCCGAGGGGGGTCCGCCTATGGGACATGAGCTTCATGACCCATCCCAACAATACACCGGCCAGATGAGCGAACCATGACG
>JBBPKO010000149.1:0-25312 GCA_038089295.1 Xerocomus amazonicus
TTTGATGATGTCAAGTCGGCCCTCGACCTTCGAATAAATTGGTCCATTGAGCTGGTGAGTATTTCTTAGTTGCGTGCTAACATGTCTTATCATCGCGGAATCATCTTTATAGTTCCGTAGCTGCCTTGCGTGGGTCATGATTGCTCCCCTCGAGACCTCTTCACGATCATTGTGTTGATGTCGCCCCGCAGCATTCGTAATGGCAGTTTCTTTTTCACGCTTCTCGTACTGTCCTTTTTGGTCATGGCAGAAACGATGCACATCCGTTATGGTAGACTCTCAGCCGGGGAGCTCAAGGTATTAATTTTAGTGTCTATGTTCGTCATTCTAATGAATCCCAGGAACGTGCTGAAAGCATGGGCTACGCGATGTTTGCCATTTTATTTGTTGTCCTTGATGTTAGTTTTGTTGTCGTTCGTGTTGCTGGACTTATTGCCTTGTTTGGTGCACCTGGACTTGCGACGAGTTTCGCTCTTGTCAGCATTATGTTGGCACCTTCTATCATCTTCCTGTTGCTCGCCGATGCTATGGAATTTGTGAGACGAAGGAGACGCGCTTCTGGTGGAGAAGCAGAAGAAGTGTTTCTTCAAGTGCAGTAGTAGTATTGCATCGGGACCCGGCAGTTGATTATGCAATTATGGATAGATATGCATTGTCGGAGCGTGTGAAAATGTGACATCACGATCACAAAGCTTAGTTGGATGGATGTTAGGTTGGATCTTTGGACGAGCGTAGGTAAAGGGCGGGCGTCCTGTTTCTTCTCGCGCCTCCACCCGCCCGCCGCTCGTCTGCTATCGTGCTGTACCACGCCTTTTGTCGCACCAACCCACCCACCCGGGTCCGCTCTGTCTGGGGCCGAAAAGTGCCCAACCCCTCTCCTCTCGCTCACGCCAACTTCATCCACCCCTCATCCCCATCTCGTCCACAGCAATATCCGAAGAGGGATATAGGTCTGCTTTGCGGTTGCAAATTGCTGCCGCTGCAAGTGCACACAGAACTGGCCCAATTGCTTTGACAACTCCACGTCTTCAGCCTCACCAGAAATATAGATGGGCAAAGCGACAGCCGACCTTCACAAGCAACACATGGCAGCCCTCTTCCAACTCTGAAGCGGACACATCCCCTTGAACGCCCACCTCGCCAGAATCAAGAAAACCCCCTCATCCGACTGCCCTCACTGCATCGGACAACCAGAAACGGTATTCCACTTCCTCCTGGAATGCCCTGTTCACCGCGACAGATCACAACTTCGAGCGAAAGTCGGCGACAAAGCATGCGACATAAACTCACTCCTCGACGACCCGCAGTGCATAAAGTACGTACTACAATATATCAATGACACCAAGCGATTACGAACCACTTTCGCCAACTTTTCACCCCCAGAAGACGGGCCAAAATGACGGGCCACCCACCTCCGTCACCCCCGCATAACCGCGCCAAACGGCGCCACCCCGGTAACTTCTCCTAACCCCAAGTTTACCACTTACTCTGGATTCTCCTGTCACAACTGACCCAATTCATTCACCCGTGTTGCACATCACCTGCCAACCCCACACCCCGCCCGCCCAACCACAAAGCACCACAATTTTTTAGCATAGTTACACTCCCACTACTATACACAAACGACATTTGTACACGCCAGTCACTGTCCACTAAAGAACCTCGCCTCTAGGGATGTTTAACAATGGATTCAGAAAAAAAATCCTGATGAGCATCTAAAACAGGGCCAATTGGCAAGTGTAAGATGGCAACATGATTAAGATACTTGCTGAGATATTGCAGACCCATCCTTGTTATGCTTCTTCTGCTTTGCTGTTGGGCAATTGGTGGGTTTAGGTGTTGGAGTTTCATTTGACACTAAGCATGGTGCTGATGGGAGAGAGTTACATCCCCTGTGATGAAGATTTCAGATTTCAGATCACATACTGGTGTAACATTTTTGCTGCTATCATAGTACTTGTTGGCCTTATGTATTTCACTCATTTGACTGGTCCCAAGTCGGATTCAGCCAAAAACCTATGCAATATGATGGATAACTGCGTCTCGGCTTTTGTTGTGGTGCTCAAACAGTCAGCGACAACGAACTTACTCAGAAACAAATGTCAAGACACCCAGAGGCAAGTCAACAGTCAGGTTTTGCGTCGTTGTCTTGCTAAACCAGCGATGCCAAGGTGGACGAGGCACAACACGGCCACAACGATGACGGCGGTTACAACCCTTATGCAACCCAGCCCACAGCCGCGACGAATCCATATGATCAACGCCAGTCGCACTACAGTCAATACAACGACCAGTATTCAGTGCCTTATGAGCACAATCAGTACGACACCAGCCCTATCACCTTCCAGATCCCTTCCGGAACCTAGAAGTTCCCTCTTCCTATGCCGTCCCACCGCTCCACGATCCATATGAACGGTAGCGAGCGCAAGAGGGCTATCCTCTCCAACTAACTTACTCGGCGATTCAGTCGGGCCCATCTCTACCGCAGTCCGTGAATGATTATTCCAGCATAACATACAATCCATTCGACAGCCAACCCCCCTCCCTCACGCTGGGTCCACGCCCGCGGTCTCAGTTTGCGGGGACCTCATATAATTCCCGTGATGACGACGGGGATACGGGTGACATGCCCCTTCTCCAGAGAGGAACGCCCTCTAGCACCACCCTCCAGAGTGGCTATGGCGAAGTCCCGGATACAGACGACTCGCAACCTGAGACAAATATCCGATATGGCCATATACCCCAACGCGTACCACGACGGTACAAGACGCTCAAAAAGGTCGAGCTGTTCCACGGCAACCTGGTGCTCGACTCTACGGTCCCATCGAAGCTACTGGACATGTGCGCGCTGCGTAACGAGCGGGAATTTACGCACACGTGGTATTCGGCCGCGACGTGCGATCCGAACGACTTTAAGGATGATGGCTTTACGCTCAGGCAGGTGCATTACGACCCCCCACGACGCACAGAACTGTTTATTGCCATGACAATGTACAATGAGGACGAAGAGTTGTTTTGCAGATCGATGCATGGTGTGATGAAGAACGTGGCTCATTTGTGCAAACGAGATCGGAGTAAGACGTGGGGCAAGGATGGGTGGAAGAAGGTCGTGATCTGCATCGTTAGTGATGGTCGTCAAAAAGTTAATTCACGGACACTGAGTGTCATTGCGGCGATGGGTGCGTACCAAGAGGGGGTCGCTAAGGTGGGTGGGTCAAACGGACACCGGGGCTCAACTGACATAGGACAAAGAACATTGTAAACGGAAAGCTTGTAACGGCTCACATTTACGAGCATACCGCTCAGAGTGAGTGCTCGTGTATACTACTTGCTATGTATCCTGACATGACGCAGTTTCTGTTACACCCTCGATGAAGATCGAGGGCGCGGAGAAGGGAATAATTCCCGTTCGGATTATTTTTTGTCTTAAAGAGAAGAACCAGAAGAAAATCAACTCCAATCGATGGTTTTCAACGCTTTCGGACCTATTCTCCAGCCCAACGTGTGTGTACTACTCGACGTTGGGAAGATGCCCGGGCATACCATCTCTGGAAAGCATTTGATATCAACTCCAATGTAGGTGGAGCCTGCGGAGTGATCGTTGCACTCAAGGGTAAGTATGGACAAAACCTTCTCAATCCACTCGTTGCAGCGCAAAACTTTGAGTACAAAATGTCAAACACACTGGAGAGCGTGTTTGGATATACCACTGTGTTACCCGGTGCATTCAGTGCATGCCGATACATCGCCCTGCAAAACGATGTTTTTTTGGGGGGGGCCGCTGCAAAAGTATTTTTTGGGAGAAAGGTTGCACGGGGCTGGTGTGGACATTTTCACTGCTAACATGTATCTCGCCGAGGATCGGGTGAGTAGTCTGTCTAGTGTGAATCCCGACATTTATGGGTATGCACAAATATTATGCTGGGAATTAGTCTCCAAGCGCGGAGGTGCATGGATCCTGCACTATGTCAAGTCAGCTTATACTGTGACCGACGTCCCCAATCAAGTTCCAGAGTTGATACCACAACGTCGGCGTTGGCTCAACGGTTCGTTCTTCGCCGCCGTGCACAGCACCTTTCATTTTCATTACATCTATCGCTCGTCACACACGTTCATTCGCAAGTTCTGGATACATGTTGAGACCTGATATTCTCTTGGTTTGCTCTCGTACATGGCCGTCTTTCCTCTCATTGGACTGTCTTGATGATGACAAACTCGTCTTAGAGCAACTACTATATCGCGTTTGTCATCCTCACGACTGCGCTGGAAGATTATATCTCGAGTTTGCATTACCTAAACCTTGTGCCCAACTACTTTTACTTGGGGCTTCTCATTACGTGCTTCTTACTTTCAATGGGTAATCGGCAGGGTGCTAAATGGGCGTATACCCTGGCTTTTATTGGATTTGCGCTGATCACGATTTACATGACGGTGGGTCTCGAATTCTTCTTTTTTGTGATCTGCGCCAACGTACGACAGGTTGCAGCATTCCTACTTGCGTACAAAGGCATTGAAAGTGTGATCATATCGAAGGGAGGCTCTCTTTCGGCTGGGGATTTCTTCTCGAATTCGATCTTCCGTGATATTATAATCTCGCTTGCAACCACGTTGGGACTTTATATCATTTGAGTCAAAGGCGGAGGTGGCGAGGTACCACCGGAGCTCGCTGGGCATCATTGGTCCTAAACGGCAGCCGCGTCTGGATATCGATCCTGAGGTGATGCACATGTTTGACCTGTGTACGTCGAGACGCCCCGTATGAATAAAGAAAATTTGCGAGGTGGTCATCGCAAAACGAAACCGTGATGTTGTCGTGTGTGTTGCGAGGGGGATGCTCTGCGCGAGAGAAAGACGTTTGAGTTGCCGTGGTTTGTGTCGTCTTAGTTTCTGTACAGCATGTCGTTATCCGACGGGATGCGTATTACATGAGGTTCGCGTCGATCTTGCTCGGATCGTCATCAGTCATCACTAGCCGGCGAGCGGACTCATCATGAAAGGGCCGAGAAACTGCCAGGGCTGGTGGCCCGATCAACCTACCACCTCTGTAACTTTCCTCCATAGTCTTGGGGGCTATCACTAGAATGATTGACTGTCTTTGACATCGATCAGAGGCGTCGTCCGAGCCACAAAAAAAACTTGTAGTCTAATCAACGACTGGCACGCGACGATGCAAGCTGCGACGGAGGGTGCCGACATACGACATTCGAGCGTTCGGAAGAGATTCTTTGGAACGCCCTGATAGAATGGTCAATTCCCTGTGCTGTCGCTGCAGGCTCAGGATTAGACTAAGATAGTTAGCTATGAAGAATAGAAGAAGGGAACCCTCTTCGGGCATCTGAACGGATTCTTCCATTCCATCCCCTTGGCGGCTGTTTCCATCGCCACCGAACCGCGCCCAGCCCAAACCTCCCGTCCCGGCAACGTGGTGAGCGCGTGTATTGAGGTGTCCGTCCGTGGTTCGGATCATTAACAACTGCATATGCCTTCTCATCCTACCACCATATATACTTAGCACGGTCGAGTCTCGATACAGCGCCAGGTAGTTCGATTTGGAAACCAGGATATCACCTAACTCATCCTTGATATGATGTAGAGCACGATACTGAATGGCTCTCGATGACTGTACGAATTATTCCAACGGACGAGTAAGCAGGATTTGTTCTCACACGTGGTGAAATCCCATCATATAGGCTGTTCTGTTTCATAGGTCGCATCGCACCCCTTATAATTATCTAGATTGCATCTCAGCAATGGCAATTGCAATTGCCTTTTCGTGCTCTATGCCGTCCCTTTCAGTTCGGGCAGGAACTATAAAGCTAGTTAAGCTCATTTACGTTTAGAGGCGAATCTTTGGTTCCCCCACGCGATCCCTGAGCCTCAGATGTCGTTTACTCAGTCACCTCATACCATACATGTACGCCAAGTGTCCGGAGCCGAGCAAAAAAAACTGTCATGACCGCTCTCCCCTGCCCATATCCATTAATAGGTTTGAGGTCATAGACGGGTCCGAACAAGAGAAGAATGGATTGCTCTGCTTTGAGGAAAGGACGACGTGTTAATGTTTGAGATAATAGATAGTGCTATGTGGAGACAAATCCCGTCCGTGTCGGACTGATCAGATTAGGAGGGTGGGAACTGGATAGAGGAACATCTCGTCGAGGCGTAAGGCGAGGCTTTGGGACAGTCTCCACGTTTGCAGACCGAATCTGAATCGCAGTACATGACAACATACTTTCAAAACCCGCGTACATGAAGCTCACCATCAGCGTCCATGCAGCTTGTTGGGGCCTATACAAGATAAGCACTGATTTCTCTCATATGCATTCCGAGAACATACTCTCAAGACCCGGCCCTACATGAAGCCCTCCGTCAGGGTCCGTACAGGCTGTTGGTGCCTAAACAAGATAAGCATTGATTTTTCCCGCATGCATGGCTTGGCGGCAGTGCCTCCAGGTTTGGAATTGGGCTGCCCTACATGAAGACATTCACCATTTACAGTACATCACCATACGAAATACATGTCGTAACGACCCCTAGGCATCAGTCCCGCGACAATCAAGGTTTTCTTGGTCAAACGTGGCGGCACTGCCGCCAAATCATCCATATGGGAGAAATCAACACTCAGAATCTATCCAGGTATTTAAGTATGCCATCTTAACCCATGACTGTTAGTGAGAATATGCAAGCATTCATCTCAGAGGCATTGTCTGCTATGCCTCAACGCATACTGGACAAATATGCCCTCTATAACATGATGCGTTCATCGCATGACTTTGATGATGTCAAGTCGGCCCTCGACCTTCGAATAAATTGGTCCATTGAGCTGGTGAGTATTTCTTAGTTGCGTGCTAACATGTCTTATCATCGCGGAATCATCTTTATAGTTCCGTAGCTGCCTTACGTGGGTCATGATTGCCCCCCTTGGGACCTCTTCGCGATCATACGGTTGACGTCGCCCCGCAGCATTCACCTCAGTAATGGTAGTTTCTTTTTCTCGCTCTTCGTACTGTCCTTTTTGGTCATGGCAGAAATGATACACATCCGTTACGGTAGACTCTCGCCCAAGGAGCTCAAGGTATTAATTTTAGTGTCTATGTTCGTCATTCTAATGAATCCCAGGAACGTGCTGAAAGCATGGGCTACGCGATGTTTGCCATTTTATTTGTTGTCCTTGATGTTAGTTTTGTTGTCGTTCGTGTTGCTGCACTTGTTGCCTTGTCTGGTGCACCTGGACTTGCGACGAGTCTTGCTCTTGTCAGCGTCGTGTCGGCGCCTTCTGCCATCTTCCTATTGCTCGCTGATGCTATGGAATTGGTAAGACGAAGGAGGCGCGCTTCTGGTGGGGAAGCGGAAGTTAGAATAGACTTAGCCCCAAGTACGGTATTTATTGCGTAGATCGGGACCCGGCAGTTGATTATGCAATTATTGTCATGTGTGAAAATGTGATGTCACGGTCACATAGCTTAGTCATCAACAACGAACACCATACTCGGCCCGTGGCCACCCGTTCCTACGGTCGAAGTCACGCCGTGACTAGTGACCCCGCGAGCGGGAATACTCTATCGGATGTACTCCCCACCGGACGGAACGACAGGAACCAAACGAAAGGACCGACAACGATGCCGGCGATGATCAATGATCGACGAACCTTGGGATCCCGCCCGGCCGGTAGAAGCACGTTCGCCCCAGCCCCTTTTCGACGCTCGCGACTCATCCGTTGACACGCAACCGCAGACTCACCGCGCGCGCCGCTAACGGCACGAACGAACGCACGCTCGGACGACGACGACGACGAACATGGTGGGACTCGAGACGAGGACGACCGAGGGCCACGAGGAGCCGGTCGTGAGAGAGACGGGGGAGGTGCCCTGCGACGCGAACGACCTGTGAGTTGTCGGTCCCCTTCGTGCGCGAACGACCGCGCTGGCGTGGCGCTGTGCCGGTCCTCCAGCCAGAGAATGCATTGCGAGGAGCTCGTCGCGATGGTCCAGCGACAGGTCGAACGGTGGCCCTACGAAGACAGCGAGCGACGGTTCGTGGTCACGAAGACGAAGATGGACAGGTTGCCTTTTCTCATTTGGGCCCCAATAACCTGTATTGGTCCCTGACGGTGAGCTTCATGTACGCAGGTCTTGAAAGTATGTCTTCATGTACTGCGACTCAGATACGGTCTGATGTGTTTTCGCTGCCACCAAACCATGCATATGGAAGAAATCAATGCTCAGCGTCTATCGGGATATTTAAGCATGCCATCTTAACCCATGGTTTTTATAGGATGGCTCGATATGCAAGCATTCATCTCAGAGACATTGTCCGCTGTACCTCGACACATACTTGACAAATATACCCTCTATAACATGATGCGTTCATCGCATGACTTTGATGATGTCAAGTCGGCCCTCGACCTTCGAATAAACTGGTCCGTTATTGAACTAGCGAGTACTTCTTAGTTGCGTGCTAGCGTGTCTTATCATCGTGGAATCACTTTTGTAGTTCCGTAGCTGCCTTACGTGGGTCATGGCTGCCCCCCTCGAGACCTCTTCACGATCATACGGCTGACGTCGCTCCACAGCATTCACCTCAGTAATGGCAGTTTCTTTTCCACGCTCTCCGTGCTGTCCTTTTTGGTCATGGCAGAAACGACACACATCCGTTACGGTAGACTCTCGCCCGGGGAGCTCAACGTATTAGTTTTAGTGCCAATGTTCTTGATTCTAATAAATCCCAGGAACGTGCCGAAGGCGTGGGCTACGCGATGTTTGCCACTTCTTTGCCGTTCTCGATGTTGGTTTCATTGTTGTTCGTGTTGCTGTACTTGTTGCCTTGTCTGGTGCACATGGACTTGGAGTCTAGCTCTTGTCAGTATCGTGTCAGCGCCTTCTGCCATCTTCCTGCTGCTTGCTGATACTATAGAATTGGTGCGACAAAGGAGACGCGCACCTGGCGGGGAAGCAGAAGTAGAATAGATCAGCCTCCCCATATGATCCCGTTGTACATCTTAAAGTCATTTTTCGAGGCTGTTCATGTTCATAGATTACTGCGGCCCACTGCGGGCTTGGCACAACACAGCCACCTCTACACTGCGTCTCTCGGGTTTTGTTCGCATTTAAACAGCTTGGCGACAACGAACTTGCTCAGAGACAAATGTCGAGATTCCCAGAGGCAAGTCAAAAGTCTGTTTTACGTCGTTGTCATGCTAAACCAGCGATATCAAGGCGGACGAGGCGCAACACGGCCACTACAATGACGGTTACAACCCTTATGCAACCCAACCCACAGCCGTGCCAGTGACGAATCCATATGATCAGCGCCAGTCGCACTACAGTCAATACAACGACCAGTATTCAGTGCCTTATGAACACAATCAATACGATGCTAGCCAGCCTTATCACTTTCCAGATCCCTTCCAAAACCCAGAAGTTCCCTCTTCCTATGCCGCCCCACCACTCCACGATCCATATGAACAGCAGCAAGCGCAAGAGAGTTATCCTCTCCAACAAACCTACTCGGCGATTCATCCGGGCTCATCTCCACCGCAGTCCGTGAACGATTATTCTGGCACAACATACAATCCATTCGACAGCCAGCCATCCTCCCTCGTGCTGGGTCCACGCCCGCAGTCTCAGTTTGCAGGGACCTCATATAATGCCCGTGATGACGACGGGGATACGGGTAACATGCCCCTTCTCCAGAGAGGAACGCCCTCTAGCACCACCCTCCAGAGTGGCTATGGCGAAGTCCCGGATGCAGACGACTCGCAACCTGAGACAAATATCCGATATGGCCATATACCCCAACGTGTACCGCGACGGTACAAGACACTCAAAAAGGTCGAGCTCTTCCATGGCAACCTAGTGCTCGACTCTGCCGTTCCATCGAAGCTACTGGACATGTGCGCGCTGCGCAACGAGCGGGAGTTTACGCACATGCGGTATTCGGCCGCGACGTGCGATCCGAACGATTTCAAGGATGATGGCTTTACACTCAGGCAGGTGCATTATGACCCCCCACGGCGAACAGAACTGTTTATTGTCATGACAATGTACAACGAGGACGAGGAGCTGTTTTGCAGGTCGATGCATGGTGTGATGAAGAACGTGGCTCATTTGTGCAAACGAGATCGGAGTAAGACGTGGGGCAAGGATGGGTGGAAGAAGGTCGTGATCTGCATCGTTAGTGATGGTCGTCAAAAAGTTAATTCACGGACACTGAGTGTCATTGCGGCGATGGGTGCGTACCAAGAGGGGGTCGCTAAGGTGGGTGGGTCAAACGGATACCGGGGCTCAACTGAAACAGGACAAAGAACATCGTAAACGGGAAGCCCGTAACGGCTCACATTTACGAGTATACCGCTCAGAGTGAGTGCTCGTGTATACTACTTGCCATGGATCCTGACATGGTGCAGTTTCTGTTACACCCTCGATGAAGATCGAGGGCGCGGAGAAGGGAATAATTCCCGTTCAGATTATTTTTTGTCTTAAAGAGAAGAACCAGAAGAAAATCAACTCCCATCGATGGTTTTTCAACGCCTTTGGACCTATTCTCCAGCCCAACGTGTGTGTACTACTCGACGTTGGGACGATGCCCGGTCCCACTTCGATATACCATCTCTGGAAAGCATTTGATATCAACTCCAATGTAGGTGGGGCCTGCGGAGAGATCGTCGCACTCAAGGGTAAGTATGGACAAAATCTTCTCAATCCACTCGTTGCAGCGCAAAACTTTGAGTACAAAATGTCGAACATACTGGATAAGCCTTTGGAGAGCGTGTTTGGATATATCACGGTGTTACCCGGTGCATTCAGCGCATACCGATACATCGCTCTGCAAAACGATGTTTTGGGAGAGGGCCCGCTGCAAAAGTACTTTTTGGGAGAAAAGTTGCACGGGGCTGGTGCGGACATTTTCACTGCTAACATGTATCTCGCCGAGGATCGGGTAAGTAGTCTGTCTAGTGTGAATCCCGACATTTATGGGTATCTGCAGATATTATGCTGGGAATTGGTCTCCAAGCGTGGAGGTGCATGGATCCTGCACTATGTCAAGTCAGCTTATGCTGTGACCGATGTCCCTGATCAAGTTCCAGAATTGATATCACAACGCCGGCGTTGGCTCAACGGGTCGTTCTTCGCTGCCGTGCACAGCACCTTTCATTTTCATTACATCTATCGCTCGTCACACACGTTCATTCGCAAGTTCTGGATACATGTTGAGATGGTATATCAATTATATAACCTGATATTCTCTTGGTTTGCTCTCGTACGTGGCCGTCTTTCCACTCATCGGACTGCCTTGATGATGACAAACTCGTCTCAGAGCAACTACTATATCGCGTTTGTCATCCTGACGACTGCGCTGGAAGATTATATCTCGAGTTTGCATTACCTGAACCTTGTGCTCAACTACTTTTACTTGGGACTTCTCATTACGTGCTTCTTGCTTTCAATGGGGAATCGGCCGCAAGGTGCTAAATGGGCGTATACCTTGGCTTTTATTGGATTTGCGCTGATCACGATTTACATGACGGTGGGTCTTGAATTTTTCTTTTTTTGTGATCTGCGCCAACGTACGACAGGTTGCAGCATTCCTACTTGCGTACAAAGGCATTGAGAGTGTGATCAAATCGGAGGGAGGCTCTCTTTCGGCTGGGGATTTCTTCTCGAATTCGATCTTCCGTGATATTATAATCTCGCTTGCAGCCACGTTGGGACTTTATATCGTTTCGTCGCTCTTATTCGTGCGTCCGCGTATAATGGTGCACTATCGAAATTACTGACTATGTTCCAGTTTGAACCATGGCACATGATCACTTCCTTTATCCAGTATCTTTTGATGGCACCATCGTATATTTCGGTCCTGAACGTATATGCTGTGAGTGGCATTTAGTCGTGTTTTGAGACAAATCCCGAACAACCTTTCCAGTTTGCCAATGTTCACGATGTGTCCTGGGGAACAAAGGGAGACAACAAGGTTTCCACTGATCTCGGGGTCGTGTCTTCTGGCAAAGGTCCAAATAAGAACGAAGTAGAAGTTGCCGTACCCACCGCGGAGACCGATATCAACGCCGCTTACGAGGATGCTATACATGTTTTAACCGCGAAGCCGCCGAAAGCGGAACATAAAGTGGATCCGACGACCCAACAAGAGGACTACTACAAGACGTTCAGGACGAACGTGAGTAGTGACGAGTTGTCGAGAAACGTTCGTTAACCTCGGTTTGTAGGTGTTGTTGGTTTGGACGTTGAGTAATGTATGTTTTTACCGAGCGTGGTGGGGTACTCTCGCTGATAAATGTCACATTAGGCGTTGCTAGCGGCCGCTGTCGTGTAGGTGTTATTCTTCTTTGCTTCTCCAGGTGAGTTGATCATGTTTGTGCAGTTCTGCAACGCCAAGCGCAGGGAGTGGGAATGCTTCGGCCGCTGTGAATGGTTACATGTCCTTTATTCTGTTCTCCGTGGCAGGACTGGCGCGTAAGACCCGTTTACTCATTTGTGTGGCACATGCTTAGAATTGTCCTAGTTGTCCGTTTCCTTGGCTCGACGACGTACCTGCTTGTGCGCCTGTTTGCTGGAGAGTAGCGCGTTCATGGACGATTTAGCTCACGCTCACGGACTATAACATTTATTGTGTCTGGTTGTTTCCTGTATCCACTTTGGAAAATGTGATGTGATAATCGAGTACACTCTTTTGTATTCGAATCAATCATGATGACCTCGCCAGGTCCTTCTTGGACTGTTCTGTCCCGTATGTAACACGACAAAACAACACCTTCGGCTTGTACCACTCACTCGCTCACCCACACCCAGAACCACCGACCAGCTCGCCGTCGATACCCGCGACTAACCAGTCAGACCTTGAAACTGATTCAGGCATGGGCGACGACGAAGCTGAACACGAACCAGATCATTCAACACAACCTCCTATCTCAAAACGCAAAGCGCCCTCAGCCGCCGACTTTGCACGCAGACCACAAAAATTGCCTCGCCTGGATGTGAACAGTGCGACATCACGCCACATCGTCCCCTCGCGTACACAGCCCGGGCCATCGTCATCAGGTTTGAGAAACTCGGCCGTGTCGTTGACACAGGCTCAAGTACAGAGCGCGGACAGTGGTGCCTCCACATCGGACTTTCCAAGCACCATCTCAGAACGGGTACAGCGCGTCATCACACGGGAGGGTGAACAGGGCGTCGCACGACTACGCCGGATATCGGCACGCAAACACACGGCGCAACCCAAAAACGCGCACAATGTCTCCACAGCGAGTTTGCTCAAACATGCTCAGGCTCCAGGTGCGTCTCTCAACATCTCTCGCTCTGTTTACTCATGACCGTCTGTCGTCTCGTGCTGTGGTGGATACAGCCAGCCGCGGGGACCCATCGCTCGCCTGGACGCGTGTCCGACCCAAACACAAAGGTGCGTCCTGGTGCTTTCTTCTACGTCCCGTACATATCACCACTGCTCACGTTTGACAGCAAAACGCACTTCCTTTGATGCAGAAATGACGCGTACGCGCCCGCTGGCCGTCGCACGACAACGAGATGGCGATACGATCGAGCTCACGGACTCGAGCGAATTGACGCGTCAGCGGAGACCTCGGCCGTCACAACCGTCCACAGTCGGTGTACGGCCGACCGTGTTGGCGACCCGGGACGACCCGATCGTGATCACGAGCGAGTCGGAGGGCGGGGGTGGTCTGGCTGTTTGTCCGACCCAGCGGCGGAAGAGTGGGCCGGGGCAGGCGCTTAGGGTGCGGGTGCCGCCGCCTCCGCAGGCGGAGGTGATTTCGATCACGGATAGTGAAGAGGATGTGAGCGGGCGGGTGGCGCAGGGGGGTTTACCTCCCGCGTCGGCACCCCCAACAATAACCGCGTCAACATCAGCAACAGTATCTGTATCGTCAACGGCACTACCACTACTACCACGGACAGCGACTTCTGTTTCCAAATCCATTCCCGCGTCGACGACACCACTTCCACCACCACGGCTACCGGCGGCGATTTCTGTTTCCGGACCCGTTCCTGCATCAATTTCCATGCCATCGCTCGAGCCGCCGTTATTACAAGGTACCCAACTAGATTCTCGACCAAATCCAACACTATTCTATGATCACCCTCCTGGTGACTTGGACGATCCATTCAGTGGCATGGACTTTGACGCTGGGGCCGATGGCGCGGACTCAGGAGACGGACGGAGCGGTATTGGCGTTGGCACCTCGTCGGTGACAACGTCGGTAACCGTTCCGCCAGGTCATCCGGATGTAGGGGGGGCGACCGTGACGAAGGGCGTGCCAGACCTGTCAGAGGCGTTTGATTCGTTTTTGAACGTGGATCAACTCGTGGGAGATGTGGATCGGGCAACGAGTGGGCCGCCGGTTGAAGACAGAGGTGGGGACGAAGAAGAACAGAGGGTGGCGGAAGGCGGGCTTGTGGATGGTCCTGAGACGTCGACGCGTAAGGGAGAGGACGGGGACGCGAATGAAGACGGGGACGCACAAATACAAGACTTCGAGGAAGGAGAGATAGATCCCAATGATGCGCCCGCGATATCCCGGTATTTTACACACTCGCAGGAGAGCGGGGAGATTATCAGCGAAGATTCAGATGCGGGCGGTGGTGCGCCGACGGTAGGTGAGTGTGGTCCGGATGCCGATGTGCGTATGTAAAACCTAGAAAATGCAGAGGCGGCGCCGTCTACACGCAATATAGGGACGCCAGAGAGCGGGGAGATTCGAACTCAAGAACCGGGCAAGGGGAGGACTGAGAGCCAGCTACTGACTTCCACAGCGCCGCCTCGTCTTCCGATCACGACAGCACCAGCACCGGGGTCTGCTTTTACGCCTCCGCCTCAAAATTCCTTGACCACGGCTCCGTTGACCAGTTTGAGTTTTCCCGCATCGCAACCACTCTCGCGTACGAGGATGTTGGTCATGCCGGATGTCTCATTATACAGGGGTGTTCGATTCAAACGGTCACTTCCGGAAGCACGTGAAAACTCGTTTTTTTCGAGGGCGTTAGCAGGGGCGGGGCGGTCTGGTAAGGCGCCTGTGAGTATGGTGGGGAGGAGCGCGCCGTGTGGCGTGTCGACGCCTGTGGACACATCCTCGAGCGCCAGTGAGGTGCGGAACCGGGATGGGGATGCTGATATACAGGACGATACGTTGCCGTCAACGCACATGAGGACTGTTGCCACATCTCGAATGTCGCCACAACAGTCAGCAGAACCAATGCCGGTTTCGGATACCCCAAGTATGCGAGCCGTTCAACAGCCGCCTATTGCAGAGACAAGCACAACGGTCAATAACGAACTATCAGTATTTACTCATCCCGCGCCGTCACCACTGCCAGTAATCCCCTTTCCGGCAACACAACCTGTTTATTCCTCCGATTCTCCCCGA
Source organism: Xerocomus amazonicus (assembly GCA_038089295.1). NCBI lineage: Eukaryota > Fungi > Basidiomycota > Agaricomycetes > Boletales > Boletaceae > Xerocomus > Xerocomus amazonicus. The sequence continues at coordinate 15,398 of JBBPKO010000149.1, forward strand.
CCCCTCACGTCTACACGACCTGCGCTACCGTCATTTCCGGCAACACCATCCGGGCCCCCTTCGGCAACTCAGCCGGCCCCCTTGTCCGATCATCCTTTCATCGCGCCGCCGCGTGTACCTCAACCGAGCACACCCAAGTCTTTGGTTGACGTGCTCAACGAACTTCGTCGGGACAAACTCCTTCAAGATGAGCGCGAACAAGCTCGAAAGCGGGCCGTAGTCGATCTCACAGGTACGTCTTCGCACGCTACAAATGCCGTACCCGCGTGATTCGTCTGACGCGGCGATATCTTTAGCGGACCATGCAGCGCCTGGAATGCCGGCAAGTGGGGGAACCTTGTCGCCGTCTCCACCTTTGGTAGTCTCAACGTCGACGCCGACGCCATCGCGGTCAACGAGGGTGTTTGGTAAGACCCCGAGCTTGAAAGACATTCGGACGTTGCTGGCGAAACGCAACTTTCATGGTTCGTCTGTGCGATCACCGTCAACGCCGACACCGACGCACGCAATAGAAGCTACGCATGGAGACGAAGATCGTCGAGGGCCGGAAGTGTCCGTCTCTGGGTCCGCGGCAGGACAGGTAGCTCTGCTGGCGGAGGTCCACGATCGGGTGGGTTCGTCGGAGGAAGAGACGAGCGGTAGGAGCAGCGTGTTGGACACTCCGGGGACGACGACGACAGTGACGACAATGGCGACTGCGCCCGGTGCTGATGCTGCCAGCGCAAGTGCGAGTCTGAAACGGCGGGGCGCGCTGTTTTTGCCGTTTGAAGCGTTCATCTCCCCTGTAAGGTCCCGGCCAGGCGCGTCTGGTGGGGGAAAACGGGTCGAGGCTGGGTCTAGGGATGTTTCACCGATGGTGCTGCGGTCGCGTGCATCGACAGGGATATTGAAGGCGCAGCGGCCGGGAGGAAGGGAGACGAGGGATAGTCGACGAAGGGAGTCGGCGGCGGCGATGTTCGAGGCGTACATTGTGCGAGAGACACCGAAAGGGAAGAAGCTGCGCGTATCTGGACGTGTGGAAATGAATGGGGAGGGAGATGGAGATGACCACGAGAACGCGGACGAGGATGGAGGTGCGGATGTGGATAGCGTGGTTCGGGAGGGGGTACGACCTATTGAGCTAGGGGTGCGGAGACGTTTGGAGCGGACGGCTGCAATCAGGGTGCCAAATGGGTTGTCGGACGATGAGGGAGTGGCGATTCCTGACGTCACCGAGGTGGATGAACATAGTTCTGTTGGTGGGGGGAGCCTGGATAAAGGTGTGGGCGAGGATGAGACGGACGGGACGGATGCGCTATTGGAGCTTGCATCAGTGCACTTGTCGCAGACGAACGAGGGTGCGGAGCTAGAATTAGAGTCGATTGGGAAGCAGCCGGGCCAGGGCAAGGCGGTCCTTTTGGACGAGGTAGGGCTTGTGTCCGATTTGGGGTTGTTGATGTTGCTCACGTTTGGGGCAGTTGGCAACCGCAAGTAATGAGTCCGCTGACACGATGGTGGTGCGTAGACATGACTGCACGTGGCACAGGATTGACATGCGTTTTCAGGTCGACCATCTTCTGGAGGACGTCGGGATGGATGTAGACATGGGCCCTTTGATAACGCTGGTCGACGCCCCGCCCCACGTCACACCAGAGGGTGTTCAACCTTTGACTGAAAACCTTGATGACGGTCGTGCTCACATACGACAACGATCGGGCGGAGACGACTCGGTAGACGAATGTGATGCGCTCCTGGCGGTACCCACTGGATGCGAATCAGAGGTAAGTGTCTGAACACGTGTGGAGACGCTTGTATTCATGCCAGCCAGATGGAGGCGTCGAGCAGCAAGACTGTGCCTAGCACCTCGCTCGTGCCGCCGCCCATATCCCTTGGTCGTTTGACGCAAAAATTGCCCGTTGTCGACTCGTCCGTCGCGGTGCGCCGCCCCACGCCGGTTTCCATAGACGACTATCAATGCAAGTACACGGTCGTCACGTTCGCGTCGTATGTTGCAAAACAGCGGGAGCGACCGCCAGACTACAAGCTAGCTAAGGATATTCCGCACTCGCTACAAGATCATATCAACGTGCATCCAGAAATTCGTGATTCTGCTACTGGACGACAGATATTTGAAGCGCATATTATGGAGGCGATGGTGAACGAACCCGATGCGCCACTCATCGAGATCTTTGACAACGAAATCGGGAACGAGTGGGCGCCGCGATGGGAGTTTCATTACACAAACGAGCTTTGGTTTGGGGAGGGCGTGCCGCCGCCGGATAGAAAAGGTCTAGAGAGTTGCGGGTGTGTGGGGCGATGTGATCCCAAGTCGGGTACGTGCATATGTGCGAAACGACAGCTCAAATGGGTGCAGCCGTACATCGACGAGGATATTATACCGCCGACGTGGCCTGGGTCGCCGTTTGTGTACGATCAAAAGGGGTCACTGCAGCGGCTCGAGTGTCCCATCTTTGAGTGCAATCGGTTCTGTTCCTGTGATGAGGATTGTCCAAACAGGGTGCGTGCGGCCTATGTATATTTGACATGCAGACGTTGATTAGGTAGGTGGTCCAAAACGGGCGCAAGTGGCCCGTGCATATCGCAAAGACTCGACACAAGGGCTGGGGTAAGGAAGGTCTGTTCTAGAGTTGAGATTACTCAAGTATGTTACAGGAGTGATTGCTGGGCATAAGAAAATACCCAAAGGGTCGTACCTGGGTATCTACTCTGGAGAACTGCTCACCGAGCAGGAGGGGGAAGCACGGGGGAGGTAGGCACGATAGGCGTTTCGTGTGTATGCACTGACGGTGTATAGGTACTATGACCTGTATGGTCGGACGTATCTATTTTCGATTGACTTTCATCACTTGAAGATGCACATGGAGGACCCGGACGAATGGGAGAATCTGTATGTGGTGGATGCATATCACGCTGGCAACGTAAGTGGAACGTGCCTGGAGAAGATATATAAACTGATGAAGAGCGCGCGCAGTTTACGCGATTTTTGGTGAGTGCGTAATGGGCGTTTGGGTGGGGCAGAGCTGACGCACGAGGCAGAATCACAGTTGCGATCCCAACTGCAAGATCTTCGCGTGTTATACCGATGATGCAGACATTGACAAGCCATTGCTGGCGGTGTTCACGACACGGGATGTAGAACCATGGGAAGAGCTCTGCTTTTCATACTACGGGGACATTGAGGTGAGTGAAGGGTCGTTGGGGATGGTACTATAACACTGACCACTGCGTTCAGGAGAAACGAGAAGAGATTGCGAATGGCATGGAGATGGATGTCCGCGACCAAGCCGTGTATGCCCGCTGTCGGTGTGAGGCGGAAAACTGTATCGGTCGCTTGTTTAGTTGATCATTCGTATAAAACTTGTTTTCAGTCCAAATGAAAGTTAAATGTCCCTTCTTGTTCTTGTTCTCCTCTTCTTCCCGGTGGCACTCGCTCTATGGCCCATTCCAACCGTGTTCGACACCGGCGCGTCTCCGCTCATTCTCAGCCCTGACTTTGAGATTATTGTCAGTATCGACGGCGCGCCACTCGACCTCCACAACGCCGTGGAGCAGACCCAGTTTTACCTCCAACACGACAAGCTCGGTCGTCTCGTCGTCGGTCGTGGTGCCAACGACTCCGCCGCTCTCACCCATGCTTCAACATTGTGCACCCTCCAGCTCACTCTCGCTCCAGGTGCGCCAGTCAACGCCATCGCGACCGAGTCTGTCAAGCCACTCGGCACGCGAAGCGAGGAATACGTTCTTTCCATTCCCGACGACGGACAACCCGCGACGCTCACAGCCAACTCCACCTTGGGACTCTTTCGCGGCTTGACGACGTTTTCCCAGTTGTGGTACTACTATGGCGGAACGACGTACACGCTCAAAGCACCCATTGCGATCAAGGATGCCCCAGCTTATGTGCGTCTCGTCGGTTTCGGGGGCGTCGTGTCCACTCAGCCCATCTTTGTTAGCCTTACCGTGGATTCGGACTCGATACCTCACGAAACTTGTGCGTGTTCCATTTTTTTTTTCTCTTACTATTTCCTTGTGTGACGTCGGGCACCGCCCAGTTTCCCTGTCCCGGATCTACTTAGGGCGCTCGACGCCATGAGCTGGGTCAAGATCAACACCCTCCACTGGCACATCACGGACAGTCAGAGTTTCCCACTCGAAGTTGCTCAGTTTCCAGAGCTCGCTGTCAATGGTGCCTACTCTGCCGAAGAGACATATAGCGAGGGTGATGTGCAATACATTGTTCAGTACGCTGCAGCAGTGCGTTTCCTTGTCTGACTTTTTTGACGCGTCCCTCACGCCGTTTGCATTTCGTTAGCGCGGCGTTGATGTACTCATGGTGCGCACGACGGCCTGAGATCGATGTTATTGCACCACTGATGGTTTTCAGGAAATCGATACCCCAGGGCACACCGCTGTCATTGGTGCGGCTTACCCCGAGTATGTCGCATGCATGGACGCCTCCCCCTGGATATTGTACGCCAACGAGCCTCCCGCAGGCCAGCTCCGCTTCGCACTTCCTGAAGTCGTCAACTTCACGACCTCTCTCCTGAGTGACGTCGCCTCGACCCTGGCCTCGTCCTACTTTAGCACTGGCGGTGACGAGCTCAACACCCACTGCTACGCCAATGATATCCCCACCCAGAAACAACTCAATGCGACTAACACCACCCTCCTTGAGGCACTTGCTACGTTCACACAGAGTACCCATGGCGCACTCATCGCCCAGAACAAGACTCCCGTCGTTTGGGAAGAGATGGTATTGGAATGGAACCTCACTCTTTCCAAAGAGACCATCGTCATGTGCGTTCGATTGCCTCACCTATAATGTGACGCTCACACGAATTGCGATAGGGTCTGGATCTCGTCTTTGGATGCCGCTGACGTTGCAAAATTAGGATATCGGATCATACATGTGCCATCCAACTACTTTTATCTTGTATGTTTCTCAAATCCCTACGTTCCTGATTCTCACCGGTCCCATTAGGACTGTGGGGCAGGTGATTGGCTGGGAGCTGACCCTAGCGGGTAAGCCATGTGCCGAATATGATGGGGTGGTAACCAGTCTGACGCTGTCGGTTCAGAAATAGCTGGTGTGATCCATTCAAGACATGGTCCGAGGTGAGCGTATCTCATTGATTGACCATGTGGATGTGCATTGCCAGCCACATCCGGGAGGCTCATCTGAGATCCTAGTCCTACACCTTTGACCCGCTCGCCAACCTGACCGAATCTCAACACTCACTCGTTCTCGGAGGTGCGTTTGCCAACGTCAGGGAGATGAATGGACCGTTAACGACGACAATGACAACTAGGCGAACAAATACTTTGGACTGAACAATCCGGACCACAGAACCTCGATTCGATCGTGTGGCCCCGGGCAGCTTCTTCTGCCGAAATCTTTTGGAGTGCGAAACAGCCAGACGGGGCACCGCTCAATGTGAGCGAGGCGCTTCCACGTCTCCAGGTGCGTTCCTTGAAGGGGTGGATTGGGTTACGAATCACTGATTGGCACCGCTTAGGAGTTGAGGTATCGGATGGTTCAGAGGGGCGTGGATGCAATCCAATTGCAGCCACAATGGTGTGCACTTAGGCCGCACGCGTGCGATTTGACTGCTTGAAAACACTGAACTGTATGTGGACTTGTCTGTTTTTCTGTTTATTCTTCTTTTTTTCTCTTTCTGGTGCACGCAAAGTGGTATATAGTTGTTATTGCAGTTTAAAGGACGGGTTACTTTTATATTGGCATTTTCTTGCGGCTTGATATCTACAAAGTTGCACTTCTGTGCTTGCTTGAAATCAGGACTCGTTGTCTGCGTTGCCATACGCCATGCTTGGTGAATACCCCCTCGACACCCCCCTATAACCTCCCCATTTCCCGCTGTTACAGCTCCGAAGGTGAACCAACTAGAGTTCACTGCCGGCCTGTGGATCTGAGGAACGGGCCTCATCCAAAAGACTAGTCCAGCTCCGAAAAGCGCGACCGAGAGTAGCCTGCTTGATCCAGAGGACCCCTTCTGCGGCCGAGTGGCATTCGTTTGTTATGCCAGCTAAACGACCGGGTAATGGAGAGCGGATGGTGGAAATCACCTCACCGGAGCAACGAACGGTCGAGCCAGCGAGTTGCGACCTCGGAGCTGATACAGCAGAGACTGGGAATCATTCGGGTGGCGGAGAAAGGCCCGACTGTAGGTCAGACATGGAAGTAATCAAGGAGCGAGGGCCCGTTCAGTGGACAAACAAAAGCCCTGTGATTGGGGAGTAGATGATATCAGGAGCTCAATGTGGACGCACAACGAGCAAGAATTCGCAAAGCTAGAAATAAATGCTTGCAACTTACTGAGTATCCAAAACACATAAACCACCTGTAGTTTTTATATTAGTTATGAGACCAAAGTCACGCCGATCCACTGCTTCACAACGTTCATATCCACTTTTGCATATTCTTGTTCGTTGCACGTCCACATCGAGCTCTTGTTCATCTAGACGAGTACCTCCCCAATCGCGGGGTTTTATGGTCTTTTGTTTGCGCACCGAATGGACTTTCGCCCCTTGATTCTTCCGTTATCTGACCTACGGTCAATCTCAACCCGTTTACGAATTCAATCCCGCTACTTCGGGTGACAGGCCTGTCTCAACCCCCTGGATAGTATCTGCCCAGTTGCTGCTCTGAAGACTGAACAAAAGCCTAGTCTATGTCCGAGGGGGTCTACCGCAAAAGACGGACATGACCACGACGCACTTACCCCGGAAACCGCCAATATCTTGGTTACAGAGAAACTACCCAAATGTATCATCGAGAGCACAAGCCGCACCGTGCGCGCGAGGAACTCAAAACTCGCCGCCCCGTCCCTTGGGGACCTGTGCGGTTCACCGATCCAGGGACTTGGCGGCGAATTCTTTGTTGTCGTTTGAGCGAACGGATGTTCCAGACATCATCCCAAGATCTCGGCAGGTTGGCATACTTGGCGCACCAAGGTTTTCTTCCAAGGTTTTCTTCGTTTGAAGTGGTTGGATGAGAGACTGGGAGCCGAGTCTTGCCAGGCAACGAAAATGGCATCGCTGAGACTACTCGACAGTCGCCTGATCTTTGTCGTCGAGCTAGGTGCATGTTTTGCATCCGTCGATTATTCAATCACTGCTGATCCATCCAGTCCAGAATCACTGTTTCGCGTTTGAGTAAGAGAAGAAATAAAATAAAAAGAGTCGAAAATCTGTCGTACAACCCCATATTCGCGCACAACTCGCCTCGCGTCCGTCATACATATTCTACGAACTCGAGGGTTTTGTCGCTCTCTATCACAACAGGTAAGATCGCTTTTTGAAAAAAACATATTAGGAGTTTTCCCTTCGAGAAAAATGGCGAGCCATCATCCCCGTCCTTTACGCGCTAAAGGAGAGCATGCTTTCGCGTATACGCAGACGTACACTCCGATCTGACGTCCACTCGAACTGCACCCACTCAAGCGTCTTTGCAATCGTCATATTTGCTATTTGAAAAAAAAAAAATCAATACAGAAAAAAATAAAGAAAAGAAAAGAAAAAGAAGGCACGCACCTTCTTCCCCAACGTTGAACGGAAACGTTTTGAAAGGCTTTGACCCCATCTCACCTTGCCTCGGCGGTTGTCCGGGGTGTAACAACGTGCTCGCCAGGCTTGCACCGACCTTCCACACGCGCACAACACCCTCCTCAAGCGAGACTGTCACGAGCCGGCGGCCGTCCGGCGAGAAGGCGCATGCAGTGGGGCGGTGGGTGTGGCCCTCGAGCACGTAGAGCTGAGTGGCAGATTTTAGGTCGTACATGATAAAAGCACCCTCGGCCGTGCCGACAACGAGACGTTGGGTCGGGGTGTGAAAGTCGACGGTAGGGAATCTGACGGAGTAGAAGTGAACAGGATGGCCAAAAGGGTTCCGAGGGCGGACGTACGTTTTGACGACGTAGCCGATGATTTCCGTTGCCGTGTCAAGCACGGCATCCCGGCTCGACGTCGAGTTGGGATCGAGGGACTTGACCACGGCTTCCATTAGCCGCGGTAGATTCGGGTATAGTATTAACGGCCGCTGTCACCACCCCTATCAGTGAACGCGCGCAGCACACAACTTTCTCAAAACACACTTTGCGTATCAAAAACGCCACCAGCTGCATTACACTCTTCCGCTCTGTCACAGATCTCGGGTTCAGAATATCTAACGTTAGCACTGTCATGAATAGCCCCGTGCTCTGCGTCGCGATTTGCAACACCGCCGAGCGAGCCTGCGGTCCGACGTTTTGGACGGAAATGACCTCTTTGCGCATGTTGGTCGCGAGCGCGAAGAGCGCGCGCAAAAGGCTTATGCTATCGACATAGTGTTGCCAGATATGAAAGCCTTTGGTGCAGAGGTCGACGGCGAGAGCGCGGTGGTTCGAAGTATCGTCGTGGAGGTACAATGAGATCGATTTAGATATGTCGACGAGGGCACTACGAAGGAAATATCAAATAGGGGCACGGAGAAGTACGGAAAACGACGCGCCTTGTCGAAAGAAGGCTATACTTCTCAATGGCCATGTAGCCACAAAGGAAGAGTGCGAGTCCGGACTGCTTCGAGTCTCGATCTACGGAAGGCTGTAAACACGGAACTTTGCATGATGTCAGCACAACAAACAGGCGATGACCGAGGGGATGATAAGTCACTGACGCCGGGGTTCCCAAGCATCTACTAGCGCGACACTTTCCTCCTCGGAAAGCTTGACTATGCCGGCGTCAAACAAGAGCCGTGCTGCATGACGCAACTCGTCTGTGCTCGAGAATCAGCGAAGCTCGGTGCGAAAACTCCAAGATGCAACACACTTGAGGCATCTAGCCATTGTCGAGCTAGATAAACGACATCTGGGGCTTTAAAGTGGGGTCCGACAACAGATGGGAGCGAGGTCGCATAGAATGTCATCACAGTCTGACAGTCGTCACTGATATCTATCGACAGCACGATCATTGAACGACATGTCACCAGGATCGCAAGTACCAACATACCCTCATAAAGCGACATTGTCTTGAGTATCGCGATGATGGCAATTGCACGCGATGCAGAAACGACCGCCGATATGCACCATGCGCTTCTGGCGCTCTGGTAATTGTACAACGTCGTCGCTTGACCACTCCAGTGGTCTCAACACGCGGCCCATATGTGCAGTACGCAAGGACGGGACTTACGAAGCGTACCCGACACCCCCGGTATTGAAAGTGATGCACAACTTGGTTTCACATACTTCGTCGATATCCGGACTCAACCCGGGGGTTAAAATGATCGACAAAAGAGTACGGAGATGCGTCAAAGGTGCGGAATGCGTCACGGAGGAGACTGGGATTGCGCCAGACGCCTTAGCATCCACAGCGGTCACCTTCATGAAACGTTCTAGTGCAATTACAAACGTGCACACTCATAGGCAAAGGTCAGACACGGTACCTTGCCACTCGAGGACTTGAACTTACTCGAGTTGACAGTGACAGATGTATCAGCAAGCGTTAATATCGATGGACTTACGCGCGTATCTCTTCCATCAATTGGACTGCGAAGTGTGGAGGTCCGTAGGATCGAGCCGAACGGTCAAACTCAAACTTACAGTCCAATCCAACCCGAGGCACTAAGGGCATCTCTAGCCTTTTCAATGTCCATCGCACGCCGAAACTCGCCCGTCTTGATATCCCACAGTCTTGCGGGGGCATTAGCGTAAAGGATCATGAGCAATTCATGTTCACCACCACCGCCGTAATGGATGCTCGATAGAGGGGACGATGCACCCGGTATAATGTACAGCCTAAGCCAATTGTGGTCATTTCAAACGCGATATAGGACAAGGAATACGCGCATACAATTCGAACCCGTCCACGGCAATGACGGCAATCGTACCATCTAGGGATATACACAACGCACATCCACCTAGT
>JBBPKO010000149.1:40386-50418 GCA_038089295.1 Xerocomus amazonicus
TAAGTTCTAGGCTAATCTGGAATACGATTCAGAACAAAGATAGTCCGGAAACCCTGACGTGATGGTACCGTCCATCACTCGGATTTCCGATACTCCCAATTGGGACCATATCCACAGCGCCAGTGACAGATTGAATCGACTTGATGAAACCTTCCATAAAACCGGTGGGCCAGCGCGTGCTGGCAGTCCAACATGATCCGTAGACGTTCTTAATGAGTGCGTATACCCGGCTGGCATTCTTTCCAGCAGTAATTGTGGCGCAAATCATTTCGACAATATTTTCAAGGGTCTACGACTTGGGGAGATAGAAGAGTGTCTTTGTTGTCTTTGATTGTGGCCCTCCTTTCGGTCTCACGGCGTGTTAGCCTGTCATTCGCAGAGAAACTGGGGAAAAGCATGGTCCGCACCTTTACGACATCGGTGTGATAGATTGAAAGGGTGGCCGTGGGTGATTAAGTGAATTGGACTTGTGGCCGTCCATCTGACTTTGGGGTCCTGCCGCTCGTGTCGCTGCTAACATCGAATCTCCGTCATGCCACCCTTGATCATTCTTTCCTACTTGCTGCTGATCCTGTCCAGACACGTCCATTATCTCATTGTGGGGAATATAACGTTTGGCGGGCACACGCCAATCCGGAAGCACGATTGCGCCGTGCATTGTTCGAGAACCACCTCGTGGTATATCAGGCCTTGGAGTTTAGTCCACGTACTGATCCACGTGTGGTTGAATAAACCTACCACACCATGATGGATAGATGCAAAAAGTTCATTTGCCGCCAGGATGGATGGAACGAGGCAAACTCTCTGTGGTGTGGCACAGTGAATAAATTGCCACGAAATTTCATTTACCGCTGGAACGGATAGAACGCCGCAGGATGTGCAATGCATCGCGCGCTCGTGGCCAGTGATGCCAATGGGCATGCCCTGTATCGTGCTGTACGAGACAATTTCCACCGTCTGAACCGGCGCAGTTGTCAGGTCGACACGTACTGAACCAGGGGTGAAGCTTTGAAGTGGCGTTATCTCAAAGCTCCGACTGGCCAAGGGGCTAGATCAAATAAGAGGTCTGGGGAAAGTCATGGGGGTATGGAAAAAGTCCGAACGCTCGACTTGTTCAAAGGGGTTTCAGGCCTATCTCGAGTCGAGCCCCCAGGCTCGAAAATAGGGATAAGAATGGCATGCAGGATTCAAGGACATTTGGCCAAGCGCATCTCATCTCTTGGCAGGGCTGCTGATGCGGTGTTGGCGCAAAGATTTCTTGTCATTGAGGAACTTCTGACAACTGGACAGGCTTGCGCCAGCGAGCAGCCGTCGCTCTGATTGTGAAGGTGGCGTGCCCACTACCATACCGTTCGATTGTCACGATTCTAACAACGCCATCGCCACCAGCCCAGTGATTATCCCCATCGATAAACGAAATGTCATTTCAGATAAGATAAACCCTGTCGGTGTGGGCTAGAAACGGCAAATGCCGTGGGTGGAAGTGTAGATAATCATCTGAACTCAATCAACCTGTGTGGGTTCAAAACGACCACACATTTTCTGCCCTATCTCTGATTGGGACGCCAGTTTTGTGGTCTCTGATTCACAAAACTGGCTCAGGTTTCACGACCCTTATCTCTATATACAGACCCTGCTTCAACAGATCTAACGAGACAGATGTCTTTTCCTGGATTCACTGTTTCCCTATCGAAGGTTGTCAAGGGAGAATCGCGTAGTGCAAAGCGCGTTATCATCCACCCAGACAGCCTGAAATCCCTGAGATTGTGTTCCGGCGACGTGGTTGCCTTATCACAGGTAGATAACGGCAGTTCAAAAAAGGTAAGAGACCGCGACGGCTGAAAAATACGTGGCTGCTACCATCATAGTATCACTGAAGACTTATTATCTCTTGTGCATGACAGAATTTCGCGGTTGGAGTCTTGTGGCCATGTATAGATGCCTCGCAGAATGGCAAGTACCACGATCATATCGCCGTGTTACTAAAAGCTGACACAGATAATGTCCATTTCTTCTTTGCAGTCGTCTTGTTGTCCCCTTCGTTACTTCTTACGGCACGCCTCGAGCAAGGTGATCAGATCCGAGTTATTTCTTTGCATGGAAAAAACGTCCCAAAAAACAACTTGTTGCCATCATTACATGATACTCAGGAAGCTGGATATATCCGTCTGCGGGAAATTTCTGGGGACTCAACCAGGGCATTACATGCAGGCACTCCAGACTCGAGGAAGCGCAGAGATTGGCTTGCAATGTTGCTGCGTGAACATATCGGTATGTGCCGTCTACTACGGTGGGTTTTGTGACCGGTTAACCCATTTCGATCAAACTTGGTTTAGTCGGGCTAAAATTTATCACGTCTTCCCAGATTGTGGAAGTTTCATATGAAAGTCAACCTCGGAGATTTTGCATCGATTCCATCTCAGCGCGGTCTCCGGAAACGCGTGATTTAGTTTCTTCCGTAACCGAAGAAGTCAAGTCGATTTCCATTGATCCACGACCCCATCTGTGGACAGTAGGATGGGACACGTCTGTCAGCGTCCTCGGAGGTAGCACTGATCACGACAAGGGCTATCTACGCAAGGTAGGTTGTCACAGGGTTTCCAGTTTCGGAATCCTGATCATGATACACACATATGCGTACATACTTTCTCAGTCAGATATCGAGACCCTTGAGCAAACAACGTCAACCGATGCTTACGCAACAGTTGGGGGACTTGATAAAACGATTGCAGAGATACGTGATTTGATCGAAATTCCTTTAAATAGACCGGAACTTTTTGCGCATTTTGGTAAGTTATACCAGGATGGTGCTCACGATCCGACTTAGCCGTTGGGGTAATTTTAGGTCTAAAGCCACCACGGGGCATCTTGCTCCATGGTCCTCCAGGAACCGGAAAAACTCATCTAGCGCGTGCCATCGCTGCGTCCACGAAATCGTCTGTCATCATCATCAACGGCCCTGAGTTATCCTCGGCATATCATGGAGAGACTGAGGCACGACTGCGAGAGGTCTTTCAAAATGCGCGGGCTAAAAGTCCGTGCATCGTGGTTTTGGATGAGGTGGACGCGCTGGTCCCGCGGCGTGAGGAAGGTGCTGGTGGAGAGGTTGAAAAGAGGGTAGTCGCGACTCTGTTGACAATAATGGATGGAATGGAAGACGGAGGGACCGCTGAGAGAGTCGTGGTTATCGGAACGACGAACCGACCAAATGCAATTGACCCTGCTCTTCGACGGCCGGGCAGATTTGATAGAGAATTTGAGATAGGTGAGCCTAGACGAGTTCTCGGCTTGATACAGGTATTGGAATTAAAGCTCAATTTCTTTTCCTTCTGCGGTATGTCAGGTGTACCTGATGCGGAAGCACGCTCCGCAATCCTAGAGGTCCTACTTGCCAAAACCCCTCATTTCATCTCACGGGAAGACCTCCGTACCCTCGCGGGACGTGCCCATGGGTATGTTGGAGCCGACTTGAGTGCAGTTGTTCGCGAAGCTGGTACAAATGCTATCAAACGATGGATGAACGAAAATGCACCGTTGCGCTCAGGCGGATCTGGGATCCCTCCCCCTCCGAATCTCTCTAAGGCGGATCTCTATAAAGCCTTGCCAAGCGTTCGCCCATCCGCCATGCGTTCCGTCTTCCTGGATACACCGCCTGTAAGATATGCCGATATTGGGGGTCAAGCTGGTGCTATACAAAAGCTTCGTGAGGCTGTAGAGTGGCCTCTTCTTCATCCCGAAGCGTTTCAGAAACTGGGCGTGCGACCACCCAAGGGGCTTCTCCTCTATGGACCACCTGGTTGTAGTAAGACAGTCCTCGCACGTGCTTGTGCGACGGAGAGTGGGGTGAACTTTGTGGCTGTGAAAGGACCCGAGGCAAGGTGATCGAATCGTCATCTTAGATTGTGCCTGACTCCGTCTTTAGCTCCTGAACAAGTATGTCGGTGAATCTGAGAGAGCAGTGCGTGAGATATTCAGGAAAGCCCGTGCAGCATCACCGTCTATCATATTCTTTGTTCGTCATTCTTCGTCCATAAGGCATGTAACACTCAACTAACGGCCATTGTCATAGGATGAGATTGACGCCCTTGGGACTTCTCGATCGACCTCCGAAGGAGGGGGCGTATCATCCCACGAGGGCGTGCTTACCAGTTTGCTAAACGAGATGGATGGCGTTCAAGAGTTGGTTGGCGTCACCATCATCGCGGCTACCAATAGACCCGACGTGATGGTGAGATTGTTATATGTGGTTGTGATCTTTTCTCGAATTTGGTTTGGTTTACAAGGACCCTGCGTTGATGCGACCTGGTCGTCTCGATCGGATTCTGTTCATTGGCCCGCCGGACCATGAGGCTAGAGAAGAAATACTGCGTATTCGGACCAGTAAGATGTCCATTGATCCTAGGGTTGACGTCACGAAAATTGCTGCCATGGTCCGTACCACTCGCCATTGAATTATCCTTTCTGACCAACATCACCTAGACGGATGGTTGTAGCGGGGCGGAAATTTCAGCGCTCTGTCAAGAAGCTGCGTTATTGACGATGCGAAAAGACATACAAGCGCTCTACGTGAGGTTATTCTTTACAGACTATGGCGTTTCTCATCGCATCCATCAGGTGCCACAAACTGCTTTTGAAGAAGCTGCAAAATTGATTCGAAAGCAAATTACACCAGATATGATGAGAAAATATCATGACTGGAGTGAGAAGTATGGATTGAAGAGTGTGACAATGTTAGATGATTGGACTTGAGAGGTTACTCCTCGCGCTGCAAGTGTTTTCAAATAACCTGGTGCGAGACATCTCTACTAAGTATGGCGGCTGCTTTGATTCCATCATATGTTTTTAAGCCTGTTTTGGGCGTATGTATTAAAGACGTTTTGTGATAGAAAATACACCGTGCTCGTCGAAATGCATATACAAGTTCGTAGTAAACTGTGTAGTGGCGTGGCCCACAAGTCTTTTGTCTCAAAACATGCCATGCCATACTGTTCGTGTCCTCGAGTGCGGACTGACACTGGGCACGTGGTTAATACCCCTACTACACTGAAAGATTTTTACGGCTATAAACGTGCATCGCTGTCAAGAAGCAGGAGCATCATCATCATTGGTATGTTCGATGTGTATGCTGGACAAGCATTCGGATTGCTTCGACGAATCCTGCAGCCTCTTTTGAAAATGTATTCTCGAAAATACTCACATCCAAATTTAAGCTGCCGTCCTAACCAAGAGTTGTTATGGCGTTACTTGGTCAGGTTTCACGGTATGTATATGGCGCCGTTCTAATTTCGCAACTGAGGTCAAGGTGCCTGAGTACAACAGTTCTAATGTATCCGAAAATCTTGCTGAGAATCGTTGATATCGGTAACAAGATGGGACGCCCTTGCTCCGATGCGAACTGGTAGTTCGATCGCGGCACCAAAAGAAAGTTGGATCTAGCCAGCGCAGCCGCGCTACACTCATGATTGCGGGTTATCGCAATCATGCCAGCAGAAGGTTTCGTGTACGCCTGGATTTTAATGGTGTATCTTTTGATCGTGAATGATGTTGGCGAAACGAGAGGCTGGGGGCTGGCTAGCTGCACCGGCAGTTGCCGATGCGTCAAAAGCACTTTGTATGTTTTTTGCTTTTGACCTTCAACCCAGTCAAATTGGCTTGTCGAGGACGTTCCATACCCTTGGTGTAGCCTCATTCCCTGGGTAGACAAAATTTCATGCTCGCATGGGTGAGGCACTACCTGTCTCTTGCGTTTTCCGTTTAATGGTCAAGGAGAGCTTGCACTACCTGGGAGGCTGAACATTTTACGTTGTTGCACGCTCGTTTCCACTGATATACCTTGTATGTTTTTTGGAATGAATCAGATTGGCATTAACCCAGATTGCAGTAATGATTGTATTCGAGCCACGCTGCTCAATCCTTTCTTTTCCTTGTCACCGACAGTAAGGTCAACTTGGCGCATTTTACAAGTCCCAAAAGTACTGCTTGATTGTCACCACGTTTGGACCTAGGTCCAGTGTGAAATAGAATATGGCTGGCAACTCAGCTCATGGCAAGAATATCGTCTCATGGTAAGGAAACACATTAAAGTGAGACTCGGTGGCCGGCAAGTAGGCTGTTTCCCACCATGGGTTCAGGGTTCTTCATTAAGGAGGCATCACACGCATGCTTGTTATGTTCTAGGCTTGCGGGCTTACGGCCCGACTCACCGAAGGTAATATTCCCAGCTTTCCTAATATCGTGTCGTTGACCGCCCAATGTTCTAGTTACTGTCCCATACGACTTATTGGCCGCACTTGCTTGATGATATGCTTTGGCTTCACGATACCTGTCATGATTGACAAGAGACTATATCGGGTTTCTCGGCCGATCTACATGCTAATCAAGCGCCTCTTCCTCAACTTACTAAGAGCTCTATTTTGGTGACAGAACCGCTTACATTGGTGGCATTTTGGCATGTGTTGACCTGGATGCTTGAGCCATTTAAGAGTAATATGCTGCCGTTCTCGACCGCAGACAACTCGTTGCACGACACCCACAAATCATGACCCAAGTCCCTAGTAACCAGGAAAATTTGCTGGCACCGACTGGTACCATCCTGGCAGGCAAGAATGTGCCAGAAGGTGCAACGTCTAACTCGTCTGCCCCTTCACAGGGCGAAGTCAAGCTTGATATCGAACACGCGCTCGTCGAAGATGACCCACGAGTTTGGTCAGATGCAAGAAAGGTTGGCTTTCATCCGCGCGCGGATGGATGCAATTCACACCAATTTGCGAAGAATGTGATTTTGTTTATTATTTCAGCAGCTGCTATGATTACAGGTTTATCCGTCAACATTCAGAATCGTGGGTGCACCATTATCGCACTACGCAAACACTTGGCGCTTGACGCATGAAACATTAGCCGCAAATGCCCAAATTCAACAGGACTTACATGTGACTGCCTCCCAAATTAGCTTGACTCTGTCCTCCTTCATTCTTGCCCAGGGGAACGTCCCCATTCTTTGGAGTGCGATTAGCGAAATCAAAGGAAGGAAAGTGAGGAATGATCTGATGCTACATCCGTGGTGCTTACACTGACTTGTCAGGACAGCTTGTATATTTGCTCTCCGTTGCTCTGTTTACCATTGGCTCGATCATTGTGGCCATTTCAGAGACTATAGGTCTCGTCATTGGCATGCGGGTAGTTCAAGCAGCTGGGTATGTTTTCTGTCCGTGGTGACTACGTCTCTTAATTTATCCTGTTAGTGGAAGCGCAGTGATGTCCATTGGTGCTGCCACGCTCGCAGATATTTTTGAACCACACCAGCGTGGGACTATGGTGGGCATTTACTATGCTGCACCTCTCCTGGGTCCATCTATTGGGCCTCTTCTCGGGGGTGGGCTCACCCAGGGATTCAGTTGGCGTGCGGTCTTTTGGTTCATGGCAATATGGGGAGGTGTGATACTCTCAGCGTTCTTGTTCCTATTCAAGGACACGTTCAGGAAAGAACGGAGTCTCACATACCAAAACGTCTTGAAAAGCCGCATCCGAAAACAGACGGCCGCCCAAGAAAATGATGCCACGCGAAGAAAGCGACATGTCGATGAGAAGATACCAGATGGCCCTGGAACATCCGGAATTCAAACATCGCAGGGAGACATCGAAGCGCAACACGTTGCTGTCCCACCACTCGCTATTAGAGAAGTCAGGTTATCGATTGCGGACGTCAATCCATTTCCTCCTTACCTACGAATCCTGGGGCGCAAAAATAATGTTGCCATTTTGATTCCTTCTGGTGGGCATTACGTACGGCGCCGAGCTTGACTGTATTGACTTGATCGCATCTCAGGTCTCCTCTTCGCGTTCAGTTTCAGTATTGCGTATACTTGTGCACGGACTCTATCGCTCTACTATAACTATGATGCCATGATGACCGGCCTGGTTCTACTTTCGTATGGGGTCGGTGAGTATACAGATGACCCGGAAAGCAATATTTTTCGAACGATCATACTTGGTTTTCCTCAGGATGTATTTTAGGCAGCATCCTGGGTGGTCGGTGGTCTGATAGGACACTTGCCCGGCTGAAAGCTGCTAATGGCGGGGCCAGCTACCCAGAGGTGAGTCAATCCAACGGTCAATGCTTTTCAAACTAGTCCACCACTGATAGTCAGTAGATGAGATTAGAGAGCACTAAAATTGCGATGTGGTGGTTTCCTCCTTCCGTTGTCGGATACGCGTGGGTCTGCCAACAACATGTGCACGTCTCGGCGATTTGTGTCATGCTTTTTTTGTCTGGATTCTTTTCCATGTAGGTTGTGCTTAAACTGTCATTTGTTTTCATTTTGATATTTGAATGGTTAGATGGATATATGCCAGCACATTGGCCTACATTGTTGACGCCAACATTGGACGGTCGTCTAGCGCGGTTGCCACAAATTCTTCATTTCGTGGTTTGTTTGCCTTCGTCGCTGCAGAGGTGGCGATCCCATTACAAGTCTGGCTCCGTTCTGCACCATTGCGTCTTTCTGTGCTCATGTATCTGCCAGGACGCTATCGGTGATGGTGGGCTGTACACGTTGTGGGCTGGTCTTATGTTACTTGCTGAGCTGATGATATTACTCGTACTCTGGAAAGGTAAGCGATGGCGGGAGGTGAGCGTGGATGCGGAGAAGCAGAAATTGGGATCGTGAATGATGTGTCACTGATATTCAAGTACCGTAATGTACGGTGGACTCCCCAACTTTATAACTCACACCCCCTAGGATAAACACAAGGGGTATGGGTTTTCATGGCAAAAAGTGAGTTTGGGCCGGTCTAGTTGGTTCTGAGGCCTGGTATGGCCCCATATAGTTGTCTTTTCAGTTTGGCACTCCAGAGAAAAACACATCATTCTCACTTGTTAGCCTCACCGGCCATGGTTCTTGTACTATAACCACAGGCTCCAAGTTGAACGAATGAAAATCAAGGTGTAATTCTTGAGATCGTGAAGCGAGTGGTGTCACACTTCACTCGCCGAGCACATGCCGAAGCCGAGCCTCAAAACAACATGTCGGTCGCACACATGTGCAGCCAGCCTGAGCTGTTGGCAATGGAACATCATTGGGGGCAGCGAGCTTCTGCTGTCACAGGCCCAGAATATGAGGCACGGATGGTGTTTGCTGCCAGGGATCCCGCTGATGGGACTTGCGGGACCATTACTGCGGCTGCGACTGCCCACAAAGTGAGCGACGTCATGCTTGCCAATGGAAGGAACTGTTCTTGAGTTTACAAGGGCCATCAAGGATCACCTTGCCAACAATCCCACTCGTGCAGACGAGCCACGGTTTAGTGGACTCTTCGGCAGCTCACGAAAACTTGTTTCAACCACGGGTGACATGGCTAGCCCCTCTTCAGCTAATCCAACAGTGCCGGATTATCATAACTTTTGGCTCCTGAATCCACTTTACTGAGAGCTTTGACCATCCAGAATTCAGTAAACTGGGATTTCACACCGTCGTCCATGAACCGCCTCATCACGACGTTGCACACTGATGACATTCTTGTACTCCAAGTTGACCTGCTCATTCACTGTCTCATTCATGGCCAAATCATTATGAAAATAGGTTTTACAGTCACAGGCCAGTGCTCTTTAATCAAATACAGTGAGTAGACTCGCCTCGAATCACCGCAGCGGGACGGAGTCTATGTGTGACCTACTGTGACAGTCCTTCCAATTTTGGGGCGCCGAACTGGATAACACCATCACATCAACAGTCGACGTCGACGGATAATAAATTTTCTACACTGGTCATGCAAAGAGATCGTTTGTCTACCGCATTTTGCAAGTTCGTAGACGCTACTGCCTTGTTATTGCGATATCCCGACTAGGCCGAAGCCGCACGTTTACGTGTATGGAGTTGATATTGAACGAGCACTCGATCAATATCATGCCACCTCACTCAAGGTGTCAAAAAGGAGTTATTACGTTTGTATTGGCCGCCGCTCTCATGCACCACGGAAGATATTTCATGCGGCGCATATTCATGACTGTGAAGGTAGTATTTCGCGGCTTTTCTT
>JBBPKO010000150.1:10799-50345 GCA_038089295.1 Xerocomus amazonicus
AGCTTCACTTCCAAAGGTATCCTTCGTGTTGGTTCAAGGCGATGATTCCGCACAGCTCGCTGGCGTGCATGACCAACAAGCAAGGTCATACGGATGTGTGTACCTGCTTGTGCTCTGCAGCTCCTATTTCTGATTCCCTCGGATAAGATAATGACTTTTCAGAATTTCAGAGGCCAGACCATTACATACGGTATATTGGTGCGTGCTAGCTCTCGACGTGGCATCCCCTTTTTTGACGTTAAGCAGAGCCCCTAGAGAAGGATCTGGCTATCCAAGTCGAGTATGATATGGATGAGCAAGGTTTGGTTTCGCGTCATATGTCATGTTGACCTGTATGAAACCGGCATACAGACCAGGAGTGGCTGGATGCGGTCAACGTTGAGCGAAAGAAAGACCAGATCAATCCAGTCACATATGAGACATTCGAAATCATCATGGACCGTCTCGAGAAGGAGTATTTCGACCTGGTATGTCGCAGTGTGTCTACGCTGGTCGAGATCCCGTCATCTCGTTTGTCCGTTCCAGACCAAGAACATCCCTAAATCGGACTATGCCATGCCTTCAGAAGATTCGACGTGTGCTATATGTGACGATTCGGAGGGGGAGAATAGCAATGCGATCGTGTTCTGTGACGGGTGTAATCTTGCTGTACACCAAGGTGCGTATGTCAATCGTTTACATCACACACGCCTCAAAGTTCAAGATTGTTATGGTGTTCCCTACATACCTGAGGGACAGTGGCTCTGTAGAAAGTGTACTGTGTCTCCCGAGAACCCAGTGGTAAGCTACCATCCTCCTTTGAGCAAGTCATCTTCAAACTGTCCGGTTTCAGTCATGTATATTTTGTCCCAACGAGGGCGGCGCTTTCAAGCAGACGACACTTGGTGACTGGGCGCATTTATTGTGCGCAATATGGATTCCGGAGACCAGAGTAGCCAACGAAGTGTTTATGGAGCCCATCACTGGTTCCGACAAGATTCCGAAACAACGGTGGAAGCTAGTGAGCATGTCAATCTTGGCTATATGCATGATGAGCGTATGTTAAGCTTGTGCTAGAAATGCTCAGTATGTGGCATCCGAGAAGGGGCTTGCATTCAATGCACCAAGACGTCCTGCTTTCTGGCTTTTCATACCACTTGTGCAAGGAAGGAGAAATTTTTGATGCCCATGAAAAGCACACAAGGCTCGGAGCCTGTCACACTTACCTGTTATTGTGAAAAACACCTTCCAGTATGAACACGTTTTCCCTCGACTCCACTCTGACTTAATCATGAACATGCACAGAGAGAGCAAGCAGAGGCGCGGCTGAAAGCCCTTGCGAACGACAGCCTTACCTCTAGTCCTGGCTCCAAGCTTTCCAAGTCTGCTCGGGCATACGCCAAGACGTACAAGACCGGGCCTCCCCTTATTCCTCAGATCATTGTCGATCGCATCATCAACTATATTGCCAAGATTACCGTCCGCAAGAAAGCTGAATTTGTTCAGTTGGTTTGTAAGTATTGGAGTTTAAAGCGTGAGGCGAGAAGGGGCGCACCTTTGTTGAAAAGACTGCATCTTGAGCCCTGGACTGCTTCGAATATTGGTAAATCACTGAGCGAGGAAGAGAAGACGTTGAAGCTCGAGGTACATATTGTCTTTAATTTGTCGTTGTCCAGCTAAGTCTTGTCCAGCACCTGAAACATGTCAGGAAAGATCTCGAGACGCTTTACGAGCTGACCTTGCTATCTCGCAAACGAGAAAGCCGGAAGCTCGCGCAGGTAGAGGCTATACAAAAGGTGCTGGATGCCGTCCTCTTTCCTCACCTGGCACCCATGCGTCTCGCTTTTGAGAAGGTCCTTGCGTAAGTGGCGATCAGTATCGACATGGGCGAGTCAATCACGAGCCAATAGCCTCGACCGGAACGCTCTGTTCAAGCGTCCTGTATCTAAAACTGCGGTGCCCGACTACTATGAAGTTGTCAAGAACCCTATGACATGGGACACTATCGATGCCAAATTGGACCGGTACGAGTATTGGGATTTCGAGGCTTTCAAGGTGAGTCGTGCGGACTGGACGAGATCGACTTGTCATCCATCGTCCCTAGAGTGACATCGAGCTGGTGTTGTCGAACGCGATCCTTTACAACAAACCCGGTACTGCCTTTTACAAGACGGCCCAACGAATGCAAACCACCGTTCGGCCCATTCTTGAAGACTTGGCTTCACTACGACAACAACATCCGCATACAGACGGGACCGAGGCTCCTATTGGAGACTTTGAAATGCCTCTTGAAGTTCTACAGCTTCTCGTTTCTCAAGAACAGATCCAAGGCGTCATCAACCTCATTCTCGAGACCGATCCGCTGAGCTCTCTATTTGATTATGAACTAGGACGAATGAAACCCCCTCCGCCACCTCCTCCGCCAAAGCCAAAGCCAAGTAAAAAGAAGGGTGCAAAGCCCGCCAAGGTTGTCGAGCCAGGCGCGCTCGATACTGCACCTGGATTCCGTGCCCCTCGCACGCGACGCGCGCTTGCTGCCGCTGCCGCTTTCGAAGCCGAAGCTGTGGGCGTTACCGTAGAGGAACAGACGATACAAACGGGTGATGAAGAGGCGGCGAGCAAACATGCCAAGATGCGCGCTACAGGTCAACCAGAAGTTCCGCTGATGGTCGAAGACGTGGACAGCCAGGATTCGTTCAAGCGGTTTGATGCAGGCTGGATCTTGCCTTCAGGTCAGAAACGGGGAGGAAGGCAGGCCGTCGAGAAGCAGTTGTTGCCTCCGCCAAAGAAACGGATGCGAACGTGTGCGTACAGTGGAACGATGTTGGATATTGCTGATACATGGATCACCGCAGCGGAAGGTGGTACGTCGAGGCTCTCGACGATCAGCACGACGGCGTCTGAGAACCAGACTATACATGCGACAGTTCCTCCCGAGGAAGTTGACATTCCGTCGGGCCCCACCGAAGATGGAAATACAGAGGTGGACGTTTTGATGGATGTTGGGCAACCAGAACCAGAACCTCCTGTTCCTCTTCCCGTCCCCCCCGCCGGGCCCATTCCCGACCCCCTTTCGGAGACTGGTGAAGACCCCGAACCTGCAAACGAACCCGAATCCGCACCAGAAATGGAATCCGTCTCTGAATTTATCCCCGAGTCTGAGGTTGGACCCGAGCCCGAACCAGTGTCACTGCCCATGCCTGAACATGAACCTAAATCCGAACATCAACCCGAACCCGTGCCACCGGCGGAAGTACGCAAAGACGCAGAGACCGAATTGGCGGCACGTATCGCTGCAATCCCAAGAGATCAATACACGAACATTATCACGGTGGACGGCAAGATTATTATTGAAGAGCTCGATACGCCAGCAACGCGCCGAGAGAAGGCATCACGGCGGAAAGCAGAAAAAAGGGCGGCAGCAGCGGCTGCTGTTGCCGCACCACCATCTGCCCCTGACAAAGGTAATGGTCATGAGTCCGATTTGTCTTCTCTTAGCGAGCTCGAAAGTGAAGAAGAAGGTGACGCCGCGACGCGTCGTAAAGAACGACTTGCGAGGGCTCCTCCGCCAGCTGCACCCGTTGCGGGTCCTTCGACAGCACCGCAACCCGCTGTGTCACGTGCCGTTGTTCTTCCCGAAGGAAAACCGTTGGAAGGAGGCACACTCGGTGCGTGTCTGCATGCTATCGCAGTAGATTTCGTGATTCAGCTCATATTCATCCTTCTAGTCTGGGCCAAAGCAAGTTTGTCTAGTTTGTTTTTCAGTATTAGACGAAACGCTGACGCTTTCTTTCTGTCAGACACCTACCCGTGGTGGCCAGCGGTGGTGTATGAGCCCGACGACGAGCGCATTCCGCCTGCGGTGAAGAAACAGCGCGATATGGCACGCCGAACGGGCGACGGCACCCTGCACTTGATTCAGTTCTTTGACAAGGCATCGCAGTGGTACGCAACTCTGCTTATCGATGACCCGGGGCTAAGTGAAACACGCATTGGAACAGGCAATGGGTGGGTACGAGTCGACTGCTCTTGCTCGGCGAAGACGACGGTGAGCGCGGACTCGTTTGCATGGTTTGACAACGTTGACAGCTATTTGGGGGTAGCGTTGGATGCCGAGCTGCTAGCGCCGACGTCACGTCGCCAGCGATGGAAGACGGCGAGCATTCGGAAGGACTGTCGGGATGCGTTCGCGTGCGTCAGACGTTTTCTTTTTGTGACGATGTACTGATGGGGCTCTGCGCGTTGTAGGCGTGCGATTGCAGAGATGGAGACGGAAGCAGATATTGCAGCAGAAGCGGAAGCGACAGAGACAGAAATGGAGGGTATCATATCTGAACCGGGCACAACGCTAGAGCCGGGTCCGGGTCCTGGGTTGAGTTCGGAGAATGCAGACACAAAGCCAGAGCCGGTCGCAACAGGGACGGAAGGTGTGCGTGTTACCGCGCCTGGGGGTGATGGGGCGGAACTCGCAGCTCCGGCAGGATGAGATCTTTTGTTTATTTACATTTAGTACGAGACATACTTGTCATATGCACAGACCCGATTTCTGTCATGCTCGCCCGCTCAACTAAACATCTCGCTATGCTACGTGACCCGGCCTGAATCCGTATGCAGCACCAGCACGGTGCGACGCGTGGAATATCGCATTCACGCCCCCGCCCTAAGTCCTGCGCCCATGTTTACTGGGCGCCATGCGACGGCGTCATGGCAGGCCGTCCGTCCCGAGCGCGCCGTTTCTATCTCCACGCGCACACTCGAGCTCGTATCTTGCCCGCTACCGGACTCTACCGGGCCCAGTCTATACTTAACTCTCGGCTGCAGTCATACGACGAATTTGGCGTCGCGTCCTGTTCTCGGAGGTTGAGCACGACGCGCTGACCGACGACGGTGATAAACGGATACAAAAGCCTGGTTGTTCATCGGTCTCCGGGGGGAAACCATGAAATGCGAATGTTCGCTTACTGCGTCTGAGCAAAGCCTTGGGGGCTCTTTGGTGAGACCGGGGGTGAATGTCGGCTGATAGGAGTCCCGCTGTGATCGGTATCGTTCTTACCGTACCATACACTTGGTCCTGGCCAGACGGGTGAGAAAGGAAAGAGGGACGGCATTGCCGACACGAGGTGACATACCAGCATACATACGATGGAAAATACCACCGTTGAACAAGGTTGCCTATACGTGCGCCAAAACCAAGTGTTCAGATGACCTTTCTCTAAAAGAAAAAAAAGCTGTTCTTAAAATATAGAACAAGAGGGCTGGAGAGAGGACGTGAGACTTGATGGATGACACCAAAGGCGCACTGACCATCCCGTGCGAGCAGCCGGATGAACCGTGAGGGGAAGACGGTCCGAAACCCCTGAATAACGCTATATAAATGGCACCACACGACCACGAATACGAAACCATCAAGGGCCATTCTGTTACCGTTGCATGTTGAGCATGCGGCCTCGTGTTGTTATAGTTCACGTACGGTATAATCCAAAGCCACCACTAGGGCGTTCAACGTTACAGATTCTCTCGTAGACAAAAAACAGAAACGTACGATCGGGGTTACTAGGGGAGACACGAGATCGAGACACGGAGTAAGCGGAAAACATACAATCCATTGCCGGAATGCATACCCCGACTTGATCCAGATATAGGAATGGCAGCACCGTCAAAAAGGTCGCGACGCGTCCCCACAAAATTTCGGGCAACACCCACTAGGAAAGCTCGGTACCATCACGGCTAGGGATTCCACGCAAATGCCTAGCGCATAAATAATATATAACCCGCCCAGAAAGAATGCAACTTTGCGGCTACATCTCGAAATTGCACAACCACGAAAACTATGCTCGATCACTATGAATGAGGTCGTTTCGGAGCATAGTTGTACGCACAGCGGATCGACTCGCCTGAGAAGACTCCAAAGAGGGGGCAGAAAGCTTGGAAGCCAAGACAAAACTGGATGATCGAGGTCAACAGATGAAGGAACAGCGGGGACTGAGGTAGCCAGTTTCTTCGAGCATAAGAAATGTTTGCGCGAACAGATTGTCGTATCGGTTGATCAAGAGGAGTGACTTGATGAGTGACCACGAATCACTCCAGATATACTCTACCTATCGGATGGAAGGAATCTCGGTGAGTCAGTCCGCGGTAACCGTATGATACGCACCTCGAGCGGGAATGGGGAAGGACAGCAAGGAATGCATGAGCTCTTATGAGTATAATGTCGGGGGCGTGCCCGGCAAAGAACTCTGATGTGATCTTCTAGAAAGTCGGTCGCCAGTATCTGGTGTCTCAACATGCTGTGCATCGCCTACAAGTGCAACTCGGGCGTCCAAAACCCGATTGGCAGCAATGACCAGTAATCAAGTTTGCCTTTGCCTCATTAGACGGTCTGATGCTGACTCGGACCCATCGTCCCTCGTTCCTGAGCAGTACATTGTCCAGAGCTCTCCTCGCCATGGGGAGTGTCACTCTCAAGTTTCATGGTAGGATGGTTTACACGAGATGACCCTTGACATTTTTGAAGTCTCGACGTGCGCCGCAGCAAGCTGAAATCCGAGGCGCTTCCCAGGCGTATCCGATTGTTTGAAACCGCGGAGTTGTGGCGTTCGCAGCGCTACGTGAGTCCCTTGTGAATTCTCAGTGCTGCGACTTCATATTCACATACAAAGTTGCATTGAATGCGTTCACAAACGTCAACGTATGGACGACTACTTGCCAACTTGTTTACTCAACCGTTACCATCGGCTCATAGGCTATTTCCGAGTCGAATGTTCATTAACTCGGCCCATGATGAGTCACTGGCACTTGCCAACACCCCACCGCGGCGAAATAACCACGAAACATGCCCCTACTTGACAGAGCCATATGGCATTATTGAAGCTACTGAGCGTTCGTTCCGAAACACGACATTTTAACCTAGCTTCCCCGACGACGCTGTTTTATGAGCTTGATATGATCGCATGCTTGTACGGCGCATGAATACCGTTTTGCTCACCGAACAATTGGAGATGCGTCTGTTGAACTATTGGCAGATCTACTCGTGAAGTGCGCGAGAATATCACTCGATCGCGATCAGAACAGTTTATTCCATTCGTACAAAGATTTCCAGGGTATGCACAAAACGACGGTTCATTCCAGAGATGTTGCTAATGTGCTCGAGAAGAACAATAGAAAAATCAGAAGGTGAAGGCGTTTCTAATCGTCGGTGATGCTTTGTGTGCGCGACTGTCTACTCCAATGGTTCGTTCAAAGGTCCCGTGACCACATCAACACAGCGAAATACAATTCAGTTTGCCAACACATGTAAGGTCCAACCCTTGATGGTCCTAGGTGGCGTTGACGGAAACTGGCGACCAGAGAGAAAAAAATGGGCCCTATGCTATACAACATTGTGATTTTTCGTTGCCAGAGAAATTTGATGGTCGTTGACGAACCCTGACTGCGTTCTATCTCTATTAGCTCCAGTCCAGGGTCCCCAGCTTCTGCCATGGGGCCCTGTGTGCTGTTCTCGTTCTGGTCCGAGTTCACGAGTTCAGCATCTGCTTCAAGGACTGGCTCCAAACCAAAAGCCGCGATCTGCCTGTCTACTTCTAGACTCAAATCACGTGTCGTATAGGGTTGTGCTCGAAATTCTCGAAGGTTGAGAATAAGGCGTTGGCCAGTCACCGAGAGCAACGGTGTCGATAGCCTGCCGCAAAAAAAGAGCATCAGAGAAGTTAAAAACATGGACCGTTTCTCCACCAACGCTACGTGAAGGAAGCATCTTGGATCCTGTTTTTATCACATGATAAACCGTTATGGGAAATCTGGCTAGCCTTACCAGGCGGAATACAGTCCTATTAAGAATGAGCGGATGCATTCAAGCCATTCAGGCTCTTACCAACATATGATAGAAAACACACTGTTGAATACGCTTGCCTGCATGCTTATGAGACCACACCGCTAAAAGGGAGGGAACAGCCCACAGCATAAAACAAGATGGCTTAAGAATCTGTCAGTATCGTGCCCCTCAAAACCATCGAGTGCTCTTACTGTCTCGCAGAAGAAGAGGGATCAGTGGAGACGTGAAGAAAGCATGCGACTCCTTGAATAACTTGCGAAGGCTGTACCACACCATCGCCACCACAAGACTGTCAAGCGCCAGTCTACGGCACAAATAAAAGCCAAGCATATCACCCCTAGAGAAATGACATACGCTCCCAACCATGTCGGCCACTACAGGTGATGAGATGATCTTAGATAACTTGAAGTCGGAAGGAGTGACAACGCTTACAATGTATGCTAAACGCAAGAGCCGTCAGTGAGAGATAAAAGAATATCAAGTTATCAGCATACGATGTATTGGGCTCACACAAACATCGATTTCGCCTATATAGTCATACGGAAGCGCTGTAGAGAACGTTCAGCTCACTCATCGATGGGGCCGTTCTTGTGGTACGTACGTGCCGAACTATAGCTTGTATAAACCAACGCTCCGACCAAGGCAAGAACGTATAGAACGTATAGGGTGATCAATGAGACTGCCACACGATATCGGTATCCCCAGATTGCCCAAGCGCGCATCAAAACCAGGACTATACTTGACCATCATTACCATACGGGTGGTTTGTGATCAGCATACTCACTGCGAATCGATTCCACAGAGAAAACGACGTAAAATGTGCCGAAAACGCGAAAAAAACCACAAAACTGATGTATGAGCCGGGGTTATAAGATGGTTCCCCCGGAATGCAGAAAATGCAGACGCACATCTTCAGAAGGATAAAATTGGCCTGTCTCTTCCAGCATGATGAACGTCTGTCCGATCATGTTCCCGTACCGATTCAGCAGAAAGCCTACTTTGACGCATGTCCAAGGAGCGCTCCAGATGTGCTGTACCTTTGACGACAGTTAGCGCAGCTGCCCTGAGAGGTAGCACTGCATCGTACCTCTAGCAGGAAAGTAAACATATAGTCGTAGAGCAGTAATGTGAACCCGGAGGAGACGCCGCATCTGCAGTAGTAAACCAGATCAACAAGGAGCGCGCATGTATGAGTTGCTTACTTGCGAACAAATAACTGGTGTAGAAAGACGGCTGGCGGCGTGGACATGACAAGAGGGGGGGAAGGCCAGCGCAAAGCGATTGATCGGCACAAGGCAAAATATGAGCAATAAGTACATAGTCCCACAAGGCACCCTCGGAGGATTCGGCTGACATCAAGGCATTTACAAACCTCACCGCCTGAGTAGTTTGAGGCTCGGTCTGCGGCTGATGCGAACCCGACAGTGAAAAAAGATACACGGTGCCATCAGTACTGCTTTCCCATAGGCTGCAAGCGAGACCTATACGATAAGCATTGCAAGGATGGGTCATTGGAGCCAACATCGTTCTGTGTAAGCATTCTATGACCAATAACACGACAGTTGGAGGTCAGTTTGGATGGAGAACCAAATGTCGACGATAACAATTGCATGAGAAAGCTGTTAGAGTTGGTGAGAACTGGGAAATATGTGCCTTGGCCCATTGTGAGTCTGATCTTGCCTGAGTCTAAGCTAAACTTTATTAATGCTACACGTATCAGAAAGGAACGTACCGGCTATTTGCATATGAGCAACTATTGCGAGCGGTGTTGTGGTGGTTACACTTGATCTGCTTGCCTAGTTTGACCCTGGAGTCGATTTCCACGATTGTCCGCCGATTAATAGTGAGATTGTAGTACGGCCCCAGACTAACTTCTTCCCCGCGGCGCGCCCATCAATCTGCTGGAAAAAGTCAATTATTAGGCTTCAGTGGTTACACTGTCACATTGGCATGGAAAATCACAGCACATATCCCCTCTGGCGCTTTACGCAAAGACTGTTATCGAAGCGGTAACAAGACTGGTTCGCGCATGAAAACGCTCAAACGGCGAGTGTGTTATGGTTTTGTGATGGGATATCGCCCAAAAGCAGGTAACGGATCGATCAGTCGTATCGTTCATCAGAGTCAACGTCACAACGGCCACACTCGCGTCCGCCAACATGTCTACGAACAGGCTTGTAGCATATTTCATGTAGAAACTATCCTTCCTCTACTTCCCAAAATTCTGACTCTTCGGACGAATTCAATCCTACTGTGAACGCCTTATATCTATGAGACTTTGTTTCCTGTGTGGATTTATAGTAAGCCATGACAAAATTATTTTGCTTCGCGAGGGGCGTTGATCCTTCGCACTTTGACCAGAGTGGAAATGAGAGTTATTCCATTTGCATGATGAGGGGTACCGTAAATAAAACTGTACTATTGAAAGCGACGCAAGATCATGTGAGAAACAAGGGGAATAATCGACCACATCCAAGCGAGATCAGGCTAAAAACAGTGATACACATGGTGAGAAGAACGAATCTAAAAAGTCAATAATGAACAGGTGCGCAGTGTGAGGAAAGTACAACAATGATTGGACGTACTCCAAAAGGCGGAAATCAAATGAGAGACCGCCATCCTTACTTCGACCCCATTAATTCCATGAACTGGCCACCATCGTGCTCGGCGACTGTGGAGGTGAAGTGGACTGCTGGAAATACGCGGACTGGGATGGGGATGCCAAGGAACCGGGAGGGTAAAGTGGGACTGTCGGCACGAGCTCGAAAACGTGTTGCGCAACTGTCCGCGGTCGCCCGGGTTGTATGGTCTGACCTAAAGACTCAGACGCAGTCATGACAGCATGTATCCGGGGATCAAGGTTCATCGGCTGGTTATACCCTTCTGCAGCGGCGGAGGCCGCCGTGCCAGAGGTTCCACGGCCATCCCAGATGCACCGAATCTCATATCCAGAAATGATCTGGGCAAGAAGGCCAGTAGAAATGTGTCTTACTTCAATGAACCGCGAGTCAAAGAGGAGGATATAGGGCCAGTGCATCGCCACGCGTTCTGCGGTGCCTTCCCATTCGATGGTCCCGGAAGTCCGACTTGGGGCCCCATGCTTGTTCACATAAATGCCAAATTCTATGACTGCATGAGCAGTAGACTACATCATCGCGCTCACACCTTACCATCATAACACAAGAGGAACTCGTTCTCAACCCGGAACATGCCCATTGGCTTGCATGATTCGCAGCGTTTCGCCAACCGCTCGTGGCCGTCGTCACGAAGCGGAATTGTAACACTTTTGAAGCTGATAACCGCGGAGTCAGTAAAGCGCAAGGTCCTCGAGCGATTAATGCGCACTCGGTTAGATCCATGATTTCAAAACCCTTCGTGCAAAGAATCGCAATCTTTGCTTTCAAAAAGACCAGGTCGAACGATTCCGAGGGTAAGAAGAATTCCTAATGTAAAGCAAAGTGTCACATTAAACGCGGAAATTGCAAATCGTGGTACACACCCTATATAAACGAAACCACTCTGACCGAGCTGGTCGTATACCAAACCTCGACGTAAACGAAGCAGGGGCTTTGGATCGCTCATTTATCTTCTCGACAACAGGCTCAAGGACGCGGAAAACGCTATCGAGCTTCGAGAGCGTAAGCAAGACGCACAAATTTCATATATACAAAAAACAAACCCCTTTCTTTTTCATGTAGATAACCAAGGTCCGCCCGCCTTGGTTACCGACGCTGAAGAAATGGACGTCTCGCGTGCCATTCACTCGTTGGGGGGTCTGTGATGTATGCGCACTTTGTAACGACGAAGGAACGAGCGCTTCTATATGATAGGCAAATAAGGCCTATAGGCCATTTTCTGTACCCTTTACCTTGTAACGCAGTATGACCCACTCACCTTGTCTGCTAGGACAAGGAACATCCCGAAGTCTTCCAACATCGCACACTGTGTAACCATCTTAAGGTGCAGTACACGACGCATAGCTAATGCGATCTCTGAGGCTAGGTTTTTGAGAGAAGTGCTTGTAAGACTTACATCGAGAGTCGTGTCTGAAACCGATCCAAACGCCTTCCGCACACCCAATAGCAACGAGTGCCCTCCCATCTGTCGTAGCTGTATGCGGTCATCAATAGACTAAAGATACATTCCGGACAAAGATACCCACTGAAAGGCACGGAACAAGTTACCTTGCCGGTGAATGAATTCTCATGGTTCCATGATGGCGTGGCTGCGCTCGCTGAGATCGCCGGGACAAAGAAGGTATCTGTGCTGAGTGGTTCCATCTCAAACACCTTGTTAGACTCTTGAACGACCTTGCGCAAACCGATTGCTTCTTCCAACTTTTGTTTCCACTCTGCGCGGGCTTGGGTACTCTCTGTGAACAGTGTGTATAGACCACCAAGCCTTCCGCTGTAGTGAATCGTACAAGGGTAGACCATACGAGAATCGACAGCGCTATCTGGCAAGCCGCTACCAGGTGTTGTCGGCCCAACATTGTCGCCGTGTCTATTACCAAGTCCAAGGCGTAGAATGCCCGTACTACGCTGTGTCGGTGCATCCAGGAAACTGGTGAGGCTTAATAGGTCCAAAGGAATCGGCTGCTTGTGGTTTTAGTTCCAACTTTCCACACCGCTTCCAAGTGACTCACCCTGCGATTGACATAATACTTCGTCACACCGTCTTTCTCCTTCGGCTTTGTAAGAACAACTACGGAGTACTTGTCAAAGGGAAGCATATATGGATTGCGGAGGCTTACGATAGTTATCGAACAGAAGGACAAAGAGTTCAGTCCACCCATTCCATTCGAAGCCGGTCTCCGGCTGCCTCAACAATTTGCCAGCATGGACCAACGACCGATTCTCGTTCAATAGATCCATATCCTTGCACCCAAGTTTGTCAATCCCCAGGTAAGTGCACAAGTCATCGATGAGCTTACCACAGCTTCTCCGGGTTTGAATACGATATTCGAGTTGTAACACCACAGCTGTACCTTTTGCTTCGCGGATACGACGCCCGGCTCACTGTCCTTTCCGAGTGACTTGATGATCTCGAGGACTTGGGGGATAGCTTCACGATCCTCATGTCCCGAAGGGGTTTCGTCGTATATATTTTTCAGAAGTAACTCGTATCGCAGGAGCCGAGGTATCGGACGATTGATGAAGTTTTTCATGTCTAGACGGTTAGCATCAGGGTGACGCGTGCATTGCTATGTGTATATTCGAGAAGATCAGTGTTATAGGAGGGTAAACCCTCGGCGAAACGAGTCCCGTACCTCCGCAAAGCCCTTGAAGTTAGGGTTGTTCGCCATCTCATCGTCTATTCGGTAGGCTGCAATAGGGTAGTTCGGAATGTATTCCATGTAAGCTTCCCTGAAGCTCAGAGCAGCATCAAACACTGGTGCCGTGATACTCTTGATGGAGGGGTGTTCCTCTCGCTGGATCTCGTGCAGCTGATCAAGCAATTTCCGGTGATGGCCATAAATCTCTGCAAAGTTATGAAATACGTCCGTGATAAAGTTTTCGAGCCTCTCCCGTGGGATGATTGGCGGATCTTGCGTCCGCAATGGCTGGACATATATCTAGCATTTCGGGATGTTCAGATTAATGTTACTACTCAGAAGACGGCGGTATTATCTCGTACCAATTCAATGTTTTCCAAATCTTTCACGTACCCCATCTCACCTTTGATCAACTCAAAGATGATCCTGAAAACATCATTCAGTCTCCAACACGTCTCCTCTCAGTGAGTTGCTCACGCTTGGCGTTTTGCCTCGGACTTGGTCAAACCCTCCCTTAATTCACGGGGAACTAGCTCGTGCCATTCCCACTTTGAACTGGGGCCCTTACCCATGGCAGCCTGGAAAGTACGCAGTTGGGCAACATTCTGCAGATCCTTGATAGCATGAATGGCTTCTGCAAGGTAGTACGCGTCTGGATTTCCGTCCGTCGTCTCCTTCATGATCGCCTCAAGAGCAAGGGGATATTTCTGGAGATGCTCTGAAGGTCGTGACAAAAAATGTTTCAAGTCCAGGCGTCTCGACTCTTGTTGTTTTGCCGATTGGCGTGAGCACTCCTAGGGGCCGTACAAAACACAACCAATAGTAAACCAGATACCCAGAAAAAATGAAGATAGAAATGGCACGAACCTCAAGGAAGAGCCTCAGATTTGCATTGGCCTCGATCTCTTCCTTGAATCGCTTTTCTGCATAAGGAAGATGGGCGACGTAAGTTGGATAAGCGTATCGGAAGCTCCTAGCGGCCTCCACAAAAACGTCCCCAATCTTCTGGATGATCGGGGCTTGCTCGCGCTGGCGAACGTAAATTGCCTCCACAAGTCGCTTGTTGCATTCTCGGAGGTCAAGAATATTACCAAACACTTCCTCGACGAACTCATCCAATTGGGGATTAGGCATGATATGCGTTGCCCGACGGAGAGGGCGAATGAAAAGCTATACATAAGTGAGTGAAGAATGCCACAGAGATAAAGGTCACGCACTGCTTCCACTGAATCAAGGTCCTGGACATACTGTTCTTCTTGACTAATCGTCTTATGTATGATTCTATGCCAAATTTATGAGCAAAGGAAGTACAATACGGCAGATACGCACGTTTGACGATTGATCTCGCTCTCCGGTAGATTGCGAAGAATCGCAGGATCTACAGTATTCAACCAATCTTTGGTCTACCATGGCACCGTAAGTGACGACCCCTAGAACTCGTCTACAAACCTACATGGGGTGTAGGATCTGGTTCAGACACTGAGGTAACGTCTGTTACAGTGGCCACCTGAAACGACGTGAAATTGGATAGTGGATACAATCTGAAAACTCACGCGTCTCCTAGGACAAACCCACGAGTAACACGGGTCTTCCTCACTGCATGTTGAGGTGTAACATTTTGTGAGCATTGTGATCACGGCTGTCGGTAGTTCTTCCCTTTCCCTCTGGGACTCTGAATTACCCTCGAGGTCATCCAAGAACATGTACACGTCCTCGACCCCATCTTGGAGTGGTTTATCACCCCACTCAACTTCATAGAAGAAGAGCTGACTCTGGAGGCTGCGTGCTACTTGTAACGCGGCGCGTCTATCAGCCGTTGAGACACCATGGTTAATCAGCAGTTCTCGCTGGATTTGCGATTGAATCGTCGACTTCGAACAATCAATACGATCCGAGTGATCAGTGTTTTTTGAGGGACAACTTACGACTATATCTTTGCCAGTAAAGGCGCGGGGGTAGGGGATACTGCTCTTGACGTGGGTGCCTCTTGGGACTTTGTCGCGTAATCTGACAGCGAGATGAGAGAGCAGGCTGAAGTTGACAAAACGATCCGGGTCTGGATCGTCGCTGTCAGTAAAGTATTCTTCATCATCGTCTTCTTGATCGGGTTCCCCGGGGCTTCCAGCAGCACCATGGTCACTTGGCCGGGAGTGATCAAATGAATCTGTACTGGTGCCGAGGACACCATAACCATTTGGAGAATCGTATGTTCCAGGGTACCCTACCGTAGAGGGTCCGTCCGTGGAGTATGCATAAGAACGGAACGAGGTGTTCCTTGCAAGACCTGAAGAACCCCCTGGCGATGCCTGATAGTCGCTAAAGGTAGTGGCCGCAGTAGTCGCTGACAGATTTCGTCCCAGCAAATCCGTTCGCGCTGATGAGATCGTTGACCCAGTTGACGTAGCACGACCTACGCCAACGTCTACGCCTTTACGAATGCGGTGGAATCAGCACTGCCAGACAGGCAATCAGGACAATGACCTACCGTTGACGAAATCGGTTGAAGATGAAAGTTGAGATTGAAAATCTCTGGCGCGTATATTTGAAGGGACAACATTTGGGTTGCTATCCGAACGGAAATGGTTACTGTGCGGATACGAATCCGTGTATCTAGATTGAACAGATGGTTGGTGTTGGTGGGACGGACGGTTACCATGAAGATCCACAGAAGCATACATGTCGAGGAGTGAGTTCTCATCAAAATGGCCATTAAAACCTGGTGTTGCTGGTGGCAGAGCGCCAGGAGGTCGTGTAGAGGGTTTACGGGACAGATGGTCACGGATGTCATCTGTACCGGAGCTGTTACCGTTGCTAGAAAGGGTAGGAACAGCTGGAACTGGCTTGTAGATGTTCGGGATAATATCCGACTGCGGAATCGCAGCCGATCTTACAGAAATGGGTGATGCTACGGAACTCGTTGAGCCGCGGCCGCTAGGTGCGGGAGGTAATTGACGACGACTGGAGAGAGAAGCGTGTGTGAGAGTGAGAGTGAGAGTGAGAGACGGTTCGGCTGTGACATACCCATCGACGTTGGCTGTCCCTGGGCGGGAGGTACTATGCGTGAGGGGGGGATCTGTGGAACTAGAGACAGGTAGAGGGATTGTGCCAGGTGGAAGGGGTAGAGGTCTTGGTCGTCTCTGGGAAGCAGAAGAGAGGGTAGACTCGATATTGGGGCGGACCTCGGGTGGATGGGATGGTTGTTCTGATAAGGGTGTTGTGAGCGTAGGTGCAAGCAGCGATGAACTAGGCGTACGTGGAAGACGAGGAGGAGAGTTTCTGGTTGCAGATGCGGGAGGAGTAGCCGGATCCGGTTCTGTACGGAAAGTGTTTGGAACGTGTTCTCGAGAGTTGGCAGAGACAGTGCTGAGAGGTGAGCGCTCTATGGAAGGGGCGGATTCTTCGTCAAAGATGCGCCAGACTTCGTCGTAGAGATGCTGGAGATCTTCGTCGTCGGGTGGGGGTGGTCGAGGGTTTGTTTGTAGACCGGACATGATGGGCTAAAGGAAACCGGCGTCAGGGCTGAAGTAGCGAATCGGAGTCCGCCGTGGAGACAAGGACTCGCTGTGCAAAACGACGTCGAGCCCTGTTCAAAGGCGATCCGCTGAGGAATTTACTCACACCCGACTCGGCTGTCGTCGCCGACGCAACCGACGTCGATGCTCGAATTATTACTGACGGCCCACTAAAACGCTATCTATAGACTATAAGACCGTTGCAGTGTGCCCTTCCACCACAACCATCAGTCGTCGCCAGTTTATTATGGCAAGGATCCCAAAATTGACTTCCTCTGTGCACGACATCAGCGCTGAAAAACCTCCTTTTGGATCCAGGTGAGCGGTATACCGACCTCGTCCTATCCATCGACACGATTGCTGCTCAAATATCAGATTCCTGACAGAGGACGCAGACGTATGGACTCAGAATGCATGGGATCATGTCCCTCCCCCGGTAGATCAGGCAGAAAGCATCGCTTCCTCGCTCCGAAGGCAACGCCTTGCACCGGTATCGGTCGATGATAGAGAAAAATACAATTCAAAGCCTGCGAAATACTGGTGAGCGAAACATGATCCCCCGGCGCGCGACTTTGTCGTGATACAAATACACTAGGGACAATTTTTACAAAACCAATGCCGACAACTTTTTTCGCGACAGAAAATGGTGGGTGACAACCGGCCGGCGATCTACCCTTGCCTCACTTTGACTTAGGCTGTGCCTGGAATTCCCGCAACTGTTAGCTGCTGCAGAACCCGATGTACGTGGTCTCATTTACAACCATGCGCCTTTCTCAATTTGATCAGGCGGGAGAGGTCATTATTTGTGAGATCGGATGTGGTAAGTTATTGACGTGCATGGTCCCGATAACTTTTTTTTCTGAACAGCCCAGTCAAGGCGCAGGAAACGCAGCATTCCCACTCCTTTCCGCAAACAAAAATTCACAACTCACGATCAGAGCATACGATTATTCTTCACACGCGATCAAGCTAGTGCAGGTGGGTATATCTCCAAATGCTCATAGGTCGGTTTATGTATTCCCTCAGAACAACCCTCTGTATCTTAACCCACCCATCGGCACCATTCAATCTGCCGTGTGGGATCTCACCTCTGAGAACACTCTCCCACCCGGTGTCGATCTAGAGACAGTCGATATTATTCTCTGCGTCTTTGTCCTGAGTGCACTCCACCCTGACGAATGGGCCAAAGCGGTCACCAACATTCACCGTGTGCGTCGTCCCTGTTTCATCACCGAATGAACGGAGAGTTCATTCCGTTTGGTAGATGCTGAAACCAGGTGGAATCGTCCTTGTGCGTGACTACGGGCGATATGATCTCACTCAACTGCGGTTCAAGTCAGCGAGAATGCTCGACGAGAATTTTTACATACGCGGAGATAAGACGCGTGTGTATTTTTTTGAGTTAGGTCGGCACTTGCCAATATACTTTGTTACCCCATGTTAACATCAGCCCGCAGACGAACTAGCGTTAATGTTCACTGGTTCCCGCGCATCGCCGTCACAGATAACTGTCCAGACGAAGGAAGAGTCAGACTATCATGCCGTCAAGGAAGCATGTATCTCGAGTCCCTCGTCCTCCACCCCGCCGCCGCATGAATCTGCCTCGCTCGTAGAAGTGCCCGAGGGCCAATCGGCTTATTCAACTGAGAGCCCGCGTTCTGCCATTCATCCTAACCTCCTCTTTCCCTCTACATCATGCCCTTCTCATCCCCTGTTTAGCATTGAACAACTAGGAGTGGATCGCAGGCTGCTCGTGAATAGGAAGAGGCAGCTAAAGATGTACAGGGTCTGGATGCAGGGAATGTTCAAAAAGTTGTCTGGCGTGCATACGCCCATAAAGCAGCTTGGAGAAAATGGTATTTGTTTTCACTTTTACTCGCGATTTACTCGATGTTCAGACACTCATACAATAGGTCTGGGACAGGTCTGAATTGGGAATCAGTTGAATAGGTGAGGACGGAATGCGCGTAATGTCGGAGAGACTATCCTAGATAGTTGTTTCTGATCTTACAAAGATCTTACAAAGAACCGTAGAGAACGACGATTATCGATCAGTTGAGCCCAGATCTTTTCAACGACTTCTTCTGCTAGAGGTTAAATCCAGGATGCGATGGTATCAGAGACGATGGCTTAAAGCATCATACTACAGTGCGACGTATCATAAAGCTACAAGAAATCCACGGCACGCTTCCGTCCCCGAGGTGGCCCGACGACACCCTCGTCGTCTGCTCTCGCTGCGTCGTGGGCTGTCTGGGTTGTCTGGGCAGGAAGATCCTTCACGACGTCCGGTGGTGGCTTCTCCACCCACACTTCTTCGTCTCCACCGTGTTCCTTGCGCTTCTTCCGTTTCTTCTTCGGCCGATCCTGATCTTTGGTTTCTCTGCGGGCTAATATCGACAGCGACTCGGCGCCATCCTCGCCCACGTCAAACGACACGAGGGGGCCCGACTTGGATTTCTTGCTCTTTTTCTCTTTTGCACCGGGTGTCCTTCCGTTGCCACTGCCAGAATGTGGTTGCGACTGTGCGTCGCGAGGGATAAACGTTGGTTTGAACGTCGACAGATCCACTTTGTCATTTACCACCACACTTTCTTTGACACTCACTGTCATTGTTGGAGGAACCGGATCACTCTGCTCGGGAAATTTTTCCATCGTGCGCAACGACACTGAGGACAGTGGGGGTGCTAGTGTCGCACCCTCAGCACTGCGAGCATCGTCCTCGGGAGGCCCACCATCCTTTTCATCCTCGCTCTCTTCGTCATCGCTCGCAAAGATGGCTTTGAAGATATTCATGGGCGGTCGCTCATACGTGAGAATATCGTCCCCTTGCCCATCATCGTCCCCCAGCCCAATGTTTGCCAAATCCCGCTTGCCTCCCCGAGAACCAGCAACGTCCGGCAGTGCTTCCACAATACTTCCCGTTCCTCCATCACCACCCATCCCACCCGCCGCCTCCGTACCCTGTGCGCTATCGGCAGGTCCAGACACCGACGTTTCCGACGCATCAAAATGAATATCCGGATTTGGATCCTTGACTCCAAACCGTTTGCAGAGCAGACGCACAGGCTGCCAGGGCTTGACCTCTCTCGTCATTGGTCCGTACATGCCCAATCTGGCCGCGTGCACCTTTGGCTCTTCCTCCTTCTCCTCCTGTTTTTCCTCCGCACTCGGCTCGGACTCTGCCTCCTTTGGCAATGTTTGCTCTGCAGACGGCGTGTGGAGCCCTTCGACGACCTTGGGGCCCTGTTCGATTACAGTAGCACTCGTGAAGCGTCCTGCCATTGCTCCCGAGACAGGACGAAAGAGAGCGGCCGCCTTGGCAAACTCACTCATCTCAAGCGTATAAGTGTCTGGTGTCTGGTTTGGCAGGCGTGCAGGTATGGACACCCCGGAACCAGGCTCTGCGTGAGCACGGAGGTAGGCAGTATATCGGGATTGCTTGCCGGGATTCGAAGTAAAGGGCTGGAATCCTTGCAGCGCAGCTTGCGCAACGTGTGGTTCTGTATGAGGGATAGACGGTCCTTGGGATGGGACAGTTTTTGGTTCTTGTGTCGTTGTATCCGCCGCTGATGGGCCGGTGACACGACCAGCTACGGCGTTCTTGATTCGCTCCTGATCTCTCTTTGACACGTAGTCGAAAATGGAACGGGGTGTGGCAGAAAGAGGCGTCTCTCCCAGTGCGGCACCTCGCTACACAAAGAGTTAGATAGATGTGTGCATCTTAAGAAGAAATGCTACTTGATCTGCGGTTATCCCAATTTTCCATTGTGCATGTGTTTGCGGCTGCCCTGATGCGGGGAAGTGTGGTATGTTTTCCTTCCCGGCAAGAACCGCTCTTTCTTCTTCCCAAAGAGCCTTCGGATTGGACCTCCACCCTTTCGGAACTTCGGGCAGCGGGAACCTAGTGAAATTGCCTGTATCGAGGGATTTTGACTCCACAGACAACTTACCACTTGTCTTCTATCACCGGTTTTTCAGAAAGTCGAAACCCAGAGAGTACAGGTCTCCCGTCGCGGAACAAGGCAGGACCATTAGCTTGCGCCTGTAATACGTGAATACCATTTGCCCCTCTATAGCCTAGTGGCCTACCGATGGTATCCGGAGACTCGCACCACTAGTTTTAGCTCCGATGACTACACGTTCTTCATCATGTATGTCACTGATATCAAAGGCATGTCCACTTCTTCCATGACCTACGGCGTGATCATAGACGTCCAAATCATCCTCGTCTGCGTCGTTCAAGGCACCTAATCCAAATCCACCTCACGAACCAATACAAAGTCATTTCCAATCTACGACTTCTTGACAAGACATACCTGCAAGTCGTGGTCCCTGAGCACCTTTCGTTCCTTCTTCATGGACACCCAAGCTCGCATGCAGCCCCAACGACGTCTTGTACCCAAGGCCGTGAAAATTGTCTTTACGCGGAATGACGATAGACGGTGTGTCTTTTGGCGCATACGTGTGTTTCTTCGCTTCCTCATCTACATCCGGGCCAGTTCGATTCGGATCACGTCCATGTTGAATCTCGCGTTGTCGCCAAGTGACTCTCGGACCGATACCCTGACCTGGTCTCCACCCCATCTTCTTCAGAATACGACCCCCCATCGAATCCTTTGGTGCAGGCGTCATAGCCTGTTCGAGTGCGAGCGTTACTGGGCTGTCATGCACACAAGTGAAGGAGGATCACACGTTGAACCAATCAAACGACGTACTCTTTCTG
This sequence comes from Xerocomus amazonicus, assembly GCA_038089295.1. Classification (NCBI taxonomy): domain Eukaryota; kingdom Fungi; phylum Basidiomycota; class Agaricomycetes; order Boletales; family Boletaceae; genus Xerocomus; species Xerocomus amazonicus. Next base: position 32,120 of record JBBPKO010000150.1, read on the forward strand.
GTCATCATCTGCACCAGTCCTGCGCAATCTCTCCGCTTGGGTGCCACCAAGAATATCCATCTCCTCGTGTTGACTAACGAGCTTTTGGTCCGCACGAAGCTCGGCAAGATCCTCTTCGTCCATAAAGTCCTCTGGTCTTGTTGCCCGTGCCTTGGCACGATCCGTCCGCGAAGAAACAAACGTCGACGGCGTCCATCCTTGAGAAAAGTCGGTACGACGACGATTGAGTGACAGCGACATCGAACTAACCTTCTTTTGAACCGACGGTGTTGAAGTAGCCTGCAGAGAAACCTCCAGTGAAAGCACCGTGTAGTCTTCTTCTGCCCTTTTCATCTCTGACCTAGATAAAAAACAATACATCAGATAAATAGCCCACCGAAGAGCACCAACTGACATCTTGCTTCCAAAGGGGGACGAATTCGCCTGTGTCTTTAGACTTTTCCAGGGGTGGTAGTGGTGTGCCAATCTAGAGGAATGTGAGCAGAAAAAAGGCCATGAAGAACGATAAATGTACCAAGCAAAAGTTTTCATTAGCCTTCCTGCTTGAAGTATCAACACCCAAATCACCAAGTTTCCTTTTGAGCCTCGAAGAGTTCATGGTGTGGACCTCGCCAACTGACTGCCACTTGGTGGACCTAAAGCCTAGATAGAAACCCTAACCATAATTACGGGTTCCAAAGAGAGACTTCATGTACTAGCCCTCCTCCTCCTCGAGTGCATTGGCCTCTGCCTGTGGTTCCAACTCTCCCTCTTCCTCGGTTTCCACCTCCTCTTCTCGTTCTTTACGTTTCCCGCTCACGACCGTCGGTACTCCGGTAGACCTGCCTTCAGCAACAGTCAAACACGTCAGGCGAGTGCCTTTGGAGTCGTATTCCGCTACAGGATGTAGTTGCAATGTTTCCTCTGTCTCCGCAGGCAATGCTGCTAAGTCATATACGAGTATCTTGCCGTCGGACGAAATAGTGCATACAATCGTCGTTGTTTCTCGTGCATCCTTGTTTTGCGATGGCGTCGGGAGCGCGACGGCAAGTGTCTCTACGGCTTTTACTCTGAAAAAGAATGTGTCAATTATTCCGTGAGTAACATGTGTTACTATACCTATTTGAATGGCCAACTAATTCGGCGACGATGGTAGGTGGGGACTCCGTGTCCGATATTTGATATATCGATACTTTTTTATCTTCGGCTGCGACGAGTAAAAGTTCTCCTCCGCCATTTACACGCTTACAAAAGTGCGCGCTCTGTATCCTCGACGGGTGTGTGATGGTATGGCGCAAGGTCATATCCTGTGCACCGGTGAGACGCGAAGACGGAATGCGATCACCAACATACCGTAGCAAATATGTCGAATGAAGACAATGACTGTACGATGAACATGGTTCCCGACAATGCCCATCTAACAACCTCACCCTCTTGGGTTACTTTGAGTATTGTTTGTCACAACAGCATTAACAACCTCACCTTTTCCTAATTTCGTGCTGGCCGACCCTTTACCACGCATCAAATCCCACATGCGTAGTGTCCTGTCCTGCCCGACACTTAGTGCAACTTTTCCAGATGGGTGAACAGCGACAGAATTGACGCGTCCCTTGTGTCCCTTTAGCGAGCGTAGAACAGTCCAATCCCGCGCGTGGAAAAGACATAGCGTACCATCCTCGGAAGCAGAGAGTAGATGGGAGCGCGATGGAAATTGGAGATGCGTGATAGATCCTGAGTGCTGCCATATCGACGATCGCTCTACCCTCATTGAAACGAGCACATACCTTGGTGGTGCATCAGGCCACCGACTTCTCTTCGCCTTGCTAGATCCCAAACTTTGATGATCTCATCCGAGCTTCCTGTCGCCAGCCATTTTCCTCCGTTTGGTGATGCAGCGACAGCTTTGATGGACGATACGTGGGCAGGAAAAATAAAGATGGGCTGCAAATGAAACTCGTAGCCAGACTCAGATAATGTGACTGTTCCATCGAGTCCGTACAACAATTTTTCGTAGGAGCCTGCGACAACGACAAACGAAGACGGTAACACGGGACTGGTCGACGTCTTTGAATCCCCAACGCGTGGACGAGTCTCTTTTCGTTTTCCCTTGTCTTTTGGAGAGAACGGAACGGACGGTTGGCTTTTTGTGATTTGGCGCGGATTTGACACAACGCCTTTTCTTGACGCGATTGGCTTTTCGATACGGGTTTTTTTGAAGGTCCTTTCTGCCTTTCGAGTAGCGAGTTTTGATTCTGTCATTTGTCGCACAAACGAGGATGTTACAAAATCAAAACTACCAAATTGGTTCCATGTCACTACTGCTACATTGGCCGCTAACTGAGCATGATTTCCTAGGTCTATGCTTCGGTGGGCTTGGGATGCATGTTGGTCCAGATCTTAACCAGTATGGGACACGCTAGGCCAGGTGCGTTTACAACAGATCTTGGAGCCATACGAGTTAAAGTTGGGCCAATACGTCTCATCAGAAATAGCCTGGCTCGACGCAAGGATTTCATTTTGGACCATCCGGCCGATTCAGTGTCGTCTGGAACATATCAGACCCAAGGTATATAAGCATCCCTTGCGAGTGCTTCCCTCTCTCCATTCTTTTCTGTGGATCCAGGTGATCCTAGCAGCGTCAGGCAGCGCTACTCTATACCACATCCTCATCGTCTCAAATCTTTGCGCCGGCGCACAGCCCCCCGCCACCCGTTTACGATCCCTTTCATTCCCTGCCCCATTGACCGTCCATCATGCCAACCTTCTCTGCACGCTTTGTCGTCCTTGCCTGCCTTTGCGTTGCCTTCCCCCTTTCTCCCCCTGTAGAAGGGGCGCACATTCATGGTGGCCACCTGATGGAGCAGCACACGACCTCTCCTCACCACCCGCACCAGACGCACAAACCATCTTTCTTCGATGGATCTCACAAGCACGACGAAAAGCAAGGTGAGAAACACGACGAAAAGCACGACGATCATCAGGTGAGTTATCTCAGCATACTGTGTCCGTATTCTCAGCGAATCCTTGTGCAGACCCATCACCACCGCTCCATAGGCCTTCCACCTCTTTTGAGACGCTACCGTGGCCTCGGCCATGTTCACGACCAAAGCTGGGATTCTCATGACAACCATGATGACATCCCTCGGTCAGCTTTCGCGCGAAGCCGCTACCGTCGGGACTCTCATAGTCGTGGCCCTTCGGTATACGTTACCGGAGAACATGGTGACACCTACATGGTCTCTAGAACCCAGTCTAAGCACGGAAAGCTCGGCCACATGAGCCCGGGTAAACACACCCCTGACAGGCGCCAAGTCGATGGAGACAACCTAGCTTTTGGGAGGATCGATATCATGGCGAGCCCTTTTCGTCCTCTTTTATCATTCGTCTCAATTTCGTCCAGGGAGCTGCCCAATCTCCCGGTGGCACGCAGCGACTTGCATCGTTAACTGTTGATTCAACTCCGATTGACTGGTCGTCGGGTCAGAGTCCCACTAAAGCATTCTCGTTGAATGCGTCGACGACCAATCAGACTCAGTTCATCATGGTACCGACAGATGAATCCGATACAGAGGGTGTGTCTAGGATCCTCTCATAAAGCCCTATCGCTAAAGCCTCTTATGTGTAGGAAACTCGAGTAAGCGCGTCAGGCTCGCAACGCAAGTCTTCGACTCCGGCAGCGCTAACATGGTCATGTATTGCGCCACCTACAATGCGAACCCGGGAACACCATCTGCATTGCTCATGACGCCCTGCGACGGCACGGCGCAGCGTGCATCTTCCGACGATGCAACCGACTCATGCGCTGACGACAAACACGACGGATCTTCGTCAAACGCGCACCAGAGCCAGGTATTTTCTTACGATCCGTCCAGCGGTGCGGTCGAACCCATTCCAGCCTCGGATGGCTTCTCTGGCGGTGATAGTGTCTCCGACAGCTCGGTCCCCTGCTCCGGTGCAAAAGCTCGGCGAGATGCTGCCAACGCGACGACGAGTAGTTCAACGACGCCGTCGAGCACCTCGGCGAGTACAATACCCAAACCGAGCACCTCCCAGCAGGCCCAAAATGTCACGCTCGTGTACGTCGTGGCGGCTCTTGAAGTGCCTGCGCAGGCAGCGAGCCCGTCCATGAACACCAGTACAACACCCACCAGCAGTGCTCACATCAACCAGATGGCCATGCTCACTACAACTGTTACAACGACGGTTGTCTCCACTGTAGCGTCTTCCGGTGTCACGCCTGCCGTGGCCGTAGCGTCGGCGCCGACGCCTTCTCTGTCCCTTCCAATTCCGACCACAAGAACGTCGCAGATTCCGTTGAACACAGTATCTTCGGGGCCCGCAATGGCAACGTCAGCGAAAGCGGCCGAGTCGCTGGAGGTGGAGGTTGTTGGGGAGACGCCGTCGACGACGGCCAGTTCCCCATCAGCATCAGTCTCTGCTGCCAGCGCTGCCACCACCGCAAAGTCCCTGGCGTCGACATCGACATCGACATCGACATTTTATAGCTCTGCACCGAGTCTCAACGCGGAGGCCGTAGCGTCACTCGTTGTAGCGGAAATGCCTCATCGACGGCGTGCAATCGCCGAAACAAGTGCTTCTGTAGATTAGTATATAATAATTAATGGATGCATGATGATTAATAAAAAATATCGGTAGCGGGTGCTGGTGCGCTGATACACTTAGAGTATGCGAGACACGAACCGTGGTATTGGCTGTGTGAATGATGTCTTGTCAATCTTGCCCAGCGAGTGTACCAAGAAGGTAGTTTGATCGTAAACCACAAGGTACGGGCCGCTTTCAAGCGGGAAAAGTGTCGTAGCTGAAAATAGACTCACGGGATACGTATGCGAGAAAAGAGTGGTAGTGGATTTTACACGAACAACGGACACCGACACATTCGCAGGGAGATTCGACGGTGAAAGGACATCGATTTGACGACCACGGAGGATTAGCTTGGTGTTGTACAATCAGACGAAACCCGGTGTACGGGATACCGCATACCAGAATTATTTTCAAATCTCCTCGTCGTCGAAATTGACTTCTTCTACGGGAAAGTCACCGAGTTTCACCCTATCTGGCCGTACGAACACCCCATGATTGGGACGGCACGTAAAGTACCGTTCTCCCTGGACACTATACGAAACATATGCACATGATGATGTGAGATCGCTCAAGAAACAAACGTACGAGCCATCGTTCCGCCCGATCGGTTCGTCATATTCGATCCCGACCCAAACGCCCGACTTTGCAAAGATAGTCTGGCCGACAAAACGCACCGTACCCCGTTTATGGAGTCCTTGCTCGGCTGATTCGACCTCACAACGTGCCCCGATCGGGATGTCTGCATTGGCAACAGGTGGAGGCGTCTCTGGTGGTGGAGCAAATCGCCCCACTTGATGCCGTTTCTTGTACGCCAAGACGGAATCTAGAAGGAAAGGCGGTCGTTGAGCAACAGAAATGTAAACCAGAGTGGCCTTCCACGACCTGTTCTTTTCGCGTACGCGTCCTCGCTCAGCTCAAATTTCTCCACCTGTGAGACATCGGAGAGCTGTCCGGTGAATGAAGTGGCTGGGTTCGTATCGATCACCTGTGCGTATTCACATTGATCGCGTGTGTGCAGGTACAATGAGTGAGCCTACGTTCAACGTCTGCAGCGCTGTTAATCTATAAAATCCGAGCTGTTTGGTGTCGTCTGAAAGGTACGCGATCGCCTTGCCTTCGGTGTCTTGTATGGAGATGGTTTGATTTTGGACGGGGATGCCGGTGATGAGCTCAAGTTTGGACTACGAACGAACGGTTGGTCAAGAGAGGGTTGTAAAAGTGTTAGTGAACCTTGAGTTGCTCGACGGTGATGTGGAGGTCAAAACGACGCTCTGATCTTGTGTCGGGAGAGACTACGAACACGTTGACGATGGACATTTCTGATTCAAAATCGAATCGAAAACGTCCATTTAATACAGAGGGCTCTAGAACGAGATCACGTGACTTGCCATGATGAATATGCAATCTCTGTCCGAGTCAAAGCCAGCCAGCAGCGGTTGTCGGACAGTACTTTCAACAGCGGCGACGACGACGACGACGACGACAAGCTGCATCATGGATTACGGTCGACCTTTGACTGCGTCTGCTCGAACATTGTCTGCGTCAGCACTGCGTGAAAGACTCTCCAAATTAACACCTTCGCCGTTACGTCCAGTCGCCGCTCTGCATGCATCTATCGAGTTGAGTCACTCTGCTTCTTACCCGCTCGCACGTCGAAATTATGAACCATTTCAATATTGACGCATCTCCTGTCAGCTTTGCACCCACAAAAATACCTCGAAGACGCAGATTGCAGACGATGGCCGTCGCCGCATGGTCTACTTTACTTGTTTATTCTATCTTCGTCTTTCTAATGCTGTGGTGAGTGCCTGCCCTCTCCCCATCTGTCTTCAGCTTACCCTGTATGCTCTCACAAGTTCAATTCCAGCACTCTGGCCATTCCTTGCTATTTATGTCGCATGGATAAATTGGATCGATAAAAGTCCGGATCACGGCACGAGGTTGAGTCCGTGGTTTCGTTCTTTAAAGATATGGCAGTACTTTGCAGAGTACTACCCTGCATCGTACGTTTCCTCAAGCATATTGACTTTGCAATCATCATCTTACGTATCGTCCCCAGATTCATGAAAGTGAGTCGGTCAACCCCCGTTCGTCGTTCGTCTCGCTCATCCATACCAAGGTGTGCGATTTACCAGCGGACCGACCATATGTATTCGGTTATCATCCGCATGGTTCGTCTTAAACTGCGATGATGTTCCATACCCGCATCTTACCCATTCAAATCTAGGGATCATAGGAATGTGAGCGAGTGATTCTCTCCCTCAGACTGTCTTTGAATGCGCTCTTACAGGGGTGCGATGGCCACTTTTGCGACAGAAGGTTGGTCTGTCGTCCTCTTGTGGAGCCATACACTAAGAATCTGGAAATCAGCTACTGGGTTCTCCCGTGCATTTCCAGGCATTCAGCCCCACCTCCTCACACTCACAAATAACTTTAACGTACCCCTTTATCGCGAGATCATCATGGCCTTAGGGATCAGCAGTGTTTCTAAGAAATCTTGTTCCAATATTCTGAAGCGTGGTGCTGGACAGGCCATTGCTATCGTGGTTGGCGGTGCTGCAGAGAGCTTAAGTGCTCGCCCAGGTACAGCAGACCTGACGCTGAGGAGGAGGCAAGTCAACGGCAATTGAGGCTTCCATTGTTGCTCATGCATGATGCTCGTAGGCTGGGGTTCATAAAGGTCGCAATCCAGCACGGGTATGTCCGACTATTTTTGAAATTTAGGCTGCTTTTGCCATTTGTTCACGTCTTGTTCTCAGTGCTGACCTAGTACCGGTGTTTTCCTTTGGCGAGAATGATGTCCGCTCCCTCGTTTTGATCAAAAGTATTCTCTGCTGATTCATCGTCCCTCTAGATCTACGAACAAATGCCGAATGAAAAGGGCACCACTATTTACGCTTTGCAAAAGAAGTTCCAAAGCATGTTTGGATTCACCCTTCCATTGTTCCATGGACGCGGATTGTTAAACTGTATGTCTTTCTTTTGCCATCGAGTTTATCGTACACGTCTTATTCGACAGATAACTTGGGATTGATGCCCTATCGTCGGAGGATCGTATCAGTCAGTGAGTTGTGCCAAGGTTCTTTCACAGTTAGGCTCTGACACCCGCAGTTGGCCGGCCCATACATACCCAACAATGCGATCGGCCGTCGATCGAGGAAGTGACTCGAGTCCAGACGCTCTATATAGAAGAGCTGACCCGGTCCGTTCGGCTTCTGCATTGGCCTCTATCCATCCTAACCCAACTCCTACAGCATCTGGAACACATACAAGGATGAGTTTGCAAAGACACGAACGAGGGAGCTGAGCATCATCGATTAGAAGACTTTATTCTCTTATTTATTTCTCGTCCTGGTATTCTCTTTAGCGTGTATTATGGGGGTATTATGGGGATCCCACCCAAGGACCTTGGTGTGGCGTGTAAAGAGAACATATTTCTAGACTACTCGGCCGGCCCACAAAGAACAGAGAGTTCGTCACAAACAATTCGTCTGTCCTCACAGAATGGCCACACGAAGTGGCTTGAGAGAAGGATACCAGGCTGGACTTAGAAGCTGTCAGTGAGCACGTGATCTGCTCATTTGACGTGCGTGATCGATCCCCTGAAACTGTCTTTCACACAAATGAATTAATGACAGATGACTGGATATTGACCCCGCTTCCGTTTTTTTGGAAAATGTCTATCCTGATAGTGCGTCACGTCCAATTAAGCAAATCTACGACGATTACTTGACAACTCTAGCCCCTGGACATGCGGTTTCCAGGCCAAGCAAGCGGAAGAGGCATTAAATACTAACCAATCGACCTGGGCCAATTTGCGATACGTACTGAGGTCTGCTTCTATCATGAAAACACCATCATTCACGACGGAAGATGATGGGGCGCATGATTCCGAGCAATATCGTGCTTCCACGAAAGATATTGACCACACTCAACGGACTGGGCATTGACGTTGGTGTCTCACGCGATACATGAGGAAAACGGCCGGATGCGCACGTCGATGAGCTTCATTCCATAGTGGGCATGTTTGTGCTTTCAAAATCCGTGCGTGCTGGAAGTTGCCTCTGCACTCAATTTACTCCTGGCGTGTGGGCCACGTAGTTGAGGTCGAGAAGCCAAGGGCAGGGATGCAGTCCAATGTTCGTGAGAACTTCGCTAGCAAGCACTGTGGGTGAAGGAAATGACATTTCAGACGTACCACCAAATCACATAACAGAGCATAGACATGGCGTGAGCCACACGAAACCATGATGCGCCCGCGAAACCGAAGACGCTAGGCTCGGTCGGTTATTTTTTTTTGGCTTCCGATGTTTTGATGGATGTGAGAAACCGCGCGTTCAGATTGAATCATTGACAGAATAGATTCTTCGACACACCGCCCCATAGCGCTGATGGTCGCTTGGCAATCTATTTGTCCATCTTGCCAACCTTAATGACTTAGTTTTATTGTCGGTTCGCGTGTCTTGACACTGATGATTTCCGCATCAAACGACTGCCAATTGAGTTGGGATTAAAAAAAAAATACAAGCGCTTTCACCCTCATTTCAAAAAAAGAAATATTTTTTTCAGGATGACCTGGAGGGGACGTTGCTGTGCTTGCCTTGGCACGAGGGTCGTCGACTCCTCGTGCTGTGACTCGTGATCATGAGGACATGTGGAATGATCCGAGTGCGGTTACTGTACACGTACGCGCACCGGCATCACAAAGTTTGCATCACATGGTGCTCTTCCGTACCACGCACTATAAACGGTGTCGTCGACCCTACTCGTGGAGGGTATCTTGTCACATAAGACCCGGTCGAAATATTCACGCTTGACCCGACGAACGCATCAAACTTGACTTCTGGATCATATATGTAGGCGAAACCACACTCATCGGGATTTTTTAATCAGCCCGCAAGACTTGCCTTCGGGAAGGTAAAAATAAAATAAAGGGTAGCCATGCTTAAGTCCTATTCAATTGAATCGTCCTCATTCCGCCTCGATCGGACAATCAAAGATGTTTGAGGTTCTATAATTAATATTATCTAATCTAGCCGCGCCGTCTTTATATGCAGTAAGTATCATCTCCACCTTTCTTTGCTGCTTTCGTGTGGTGTTGTTTTTTTTTATACTACTCAGTAGAGGTGACTCGAGGCATTTATGTGGTGCGCATCCGATCGATCTCGTCCCGTGTTTCACCTAGCCTAAAGTATCAGCAGTCGCTTCACCTCGTTCTTGCTTTTGGTTTCGTTCTCATTGTTCGGGTCAGACCCTGTACATAATAGAGTCACGTCTCGAGCCGCGTTTCCGGGATAGGTTCTCTCCTTTTTTCTTTCATCATTGTTTCATCGTGTGCGTTTGGATCTATTCCCCAATTGTTCGTCTCGGCATACTTTGTAACATCGACTTGATTTGTCTAACAAAACCTATTCAATCGGTAGGTGTCCTCGTCTCGACCCGGTCCTCCTGACACATGCGGGTTGTTATCGAGCGCATGTTCGTTTCGTATCAGACTGATTCAATTCACCTACTACTCCATATGGCTTTGATTTGGGGCCTAGCCCAAAATAGGCGTGTGGCATGAGCAATAGGATATTTTTGCTCATGATCCCCGCCCCACGCGCTCGTTCCCAACGTCCAATGGTTCAAATCGATATCATGTCCACTGTAATCACGACGATGGTACATCCGCCCATCAGTTTAAAAATCCACCAAACGGGGTTTCATTTTTGAAGTCAGAAAACAAAGACGAACACGAAAACGAAAAACATCAGATCTGCCCCCATCTCTACTAACCGTAAGGCTCCTCGAGGATGAAAAAAAAAAGGCTTCCCAGGGTATTTAAGAAGAATGTATTATAGACATTTTGTATTTCATCAAAGACGAAAGCTCAGATGGCGACCGCTTCCAAACTCTTCTTCACTTCCGCGCTCGATAGGGCAAACTGAGGTGAACGCGCCGTCAGTCACATAGAATCAAAAATATGCCTTTTGGGACACCCTACTGACCTCATCCCGGACATACTCCTTCGTAGTATCAATCTTGATAGAAATATTGTTTGTCGGGAGCTAAAGCGATCGCTCAGTCCATGTCCAAAGCGTTTTCACAAAGGAATAACTTGCCCCAGATGTTCGTCCAAGCATATTTGGACCCATCTTTTGTAGACTGTGGGATTGAAGTGTGACCGACATACCAGTCTCTTCTTCGTTATTGGGATCGCCCCTCATTTCTCGACGAGCATTCAAGGTAGCAAGAAGGGAGTTGCAATACACTGTGCGACAGCGGTCAGTACCACTCGCCTCGCTCCTGACAGGCTACGTACGTCGACCAATGCAGTAATAAAACGAAATGTAAATGAGGGCATGTCCAAACACGGAATACTGAGCATAGGTAATCAGTCAGCGAGAAATCACACAAGAAACAAGATAGCTCACAGTGATGAGTGAAATAAGAGCGTCGATACTGCACGGCGTTCTTTAATGAATGGCCCCAACCAAACCACCGAACTCACCTAGTCAAAAGACCCGTATTGATACTAAACACAATCTGGCCCACACTTGTCACTCATCGAAGGGTACCATATCGGTGCGGACACTTACCAACTTGCTGATCATGGAATCAGATCTGTCAACCGTACACTCAGAAATCATTCTGAATAAAAATAAAAGGATGTTCACTTGCGGAAACCAGTTCTGGATGTCTGCAGTAAATAACAAAGGAGGATCGCGATGTAGACATCTGCTACAGCGGAGAATGCATTGATCGACATTGAGATAGGCTAGGCATGGCATCAGCAAACCGTTGCGATCGCGCGTATATTACCTACCTTGATGGTAATAAGCTCGGTAAATGTTGTAAAGGATACACTGAAGACGTGTGAGGGAAACACTTCCACAAGGCAAGCGCAGAGAGGCATACCCTTTGATACAATAAACTAGTGCCGTTCGTGTCAATAGAGTGTTGTACGGAGACAGCCACCGCGACTCACCCATTGTGACAACTGTAGAAAATGCTTTCAGTGGGCGCATCGAAATTCAAGATCATGCAACTCACTCAATTCCCCGATGACTAAGGTCATCTGGAACAAGACAGATCATGAAGTGAAGTAGCGTGTTCCAGAGCCACGCACGACTTACAACGGATGAAACAAACCACCAGTTTCCGTGGCTGACTATATTACATCTCAATGGTAATACTTGACAGAGAAAAGGACGAAACATACGTTTGTATATACGCCATGCCATGAAACATTGCACAAGGAATGTGGTAGCTCCCTGTAGCGCATGGTGAGCTAGGGACCACCGGTGAAACCAAATGAATGACACACGTTAAAGTAAACTTCGACCTTGGTCGCGTGAAACGTGAATGATAATCACCGGCGGAGAACGTTGACTTACGACAAGACTCCTAATGGAGAGTGAACACAAGGGCTTTGGAAGTCTGTGACCAACTTACCAAACAAGCTGCTCGAGGCGGTCCCACTGTCCGAAGTAGGTGATAAGGTATGTATAAACTGGAGAAGAGCCGCATGAGTAGATGTTTACGGGTGAAAAACTGCTTAACTTGCTCATGTGTGAAACGAGAGCTTGATGGATCGTGTCCAGGATGAAAACGGCAGCGACCTGTGACATGTTGTTGAGACAGGATACGGGGAAACTCGTATGGACTGACGAGAATCTTGATCCATCGTGGGTCCGAGGGATAATGAGTAAAGTAATACCAAGTCTGAATGAAGGTAACTAGCATTTGCTAGTTTAAATATGGCAGAGAGATGTGAATGCATCAACACCCACGTCCATACAGACTACAAGACGACGATGAGTGTGATATGGATCCATAATGCAACATATACTTACACCGCGGCCACGGTAATGCCGATGAACATAGCTCCGAAACTGGGTTGAACCATCAACGACCGGAAAGGAGGGAGCGGGGGGGAACATACGTATTGTCAATGGCCATTGCTACAGAAAGACGATAGCGAGGGGACGAGGCCACGATGAGAACCAAACATTTTACAGGGGGCTATTATACTGGGGGAACATATGTCAGGGACGGCCTCTGATCGAGGCTGCAGTTATAATATCGAACGCCGCCGTCATGTCATCCTGACAAAATAGAATTTGGGGCTGATAAGCCTGTTTCAAACATGAGTTGCCAGCTCACCTGTTTCCTCGTGAGGAAGGTAGCCGTCAAGTAATGTTCGGCTCTAGCTGAAATGCCAATGTTTTTTACGCGCACTTTCTTTCTCCATAAACACCTGTCAAATAGTTTGCCGATCCCGGATGGATGTGTAATTCAATACCTGGTAATGCCTAGAAATGTATACGATTTTTACCCCGACTCTGTGAGTTTTCGTCGTTACGGGGGGAAAAGGCTGTGGTGGGCAGTGCGATGGATCCTAACTACGGTCATAGTGAGTGGCCGATGAAGGTCATTTATTTCTAACGTCAATAAGATTTGATCCAAGCAGTTTTGTATTTGATCAAGCCCAATTTGTCAACTAACGAGGATTGTCGCATCGCCTAACACTGGTACTTCCAAGCTTCTGATCATAGACCTACTTGAGTCAATCTACAACAAAGTCATGAATTCGCTCAGCAAAGACTGGAGGGCTGCTTCCCCATCACATCGAATCAGATCTTCCTTTTATGGGGTACAAATGACATCAAAACTCGGAGGAGGTAGGCGGAATATAGAGTCCGACTGGTGGGTGCCACTAAACCCCGAAGCTGGGAGCATCTTCGGTCGGCAAATAGCTCCTATTCGCTATCGAGCCTTTTTTTGTGACAGGAAAAATTTGTGTTGTGTGGGGCGCTCAGCGCTTGGGGACGGTTGGTGATTGTAAGGGGGGAAAGCTGAGAACGTTACAAGCGCGTGCACAAGACAAGCGGACTCCCCCGTAAGCCACTCCCCGGTGGGATATCTTATTTTCCGAGGAACTATACCTTGTTTGCTAAACCCATTATTGTCTCCATCCGAATACTTCGGAGTGTGGTGCTACTAGTAGCTGCAAGAGTACCCTCGTTACTTCAAAGCGTCATCCACTGCCCCGTTACTGGCAATGATATGGCTATTTGATAAATGTGAAATCAGAAGATCTCGAATACTCTCAACGAGGGATTCAATTTTGATCCAGAGTTTGTCCCCAGTCCTCCTTGACAGGCAGGTCATGGAGTGCTGTGGATGCAGGTGAGCTCCGCCGCTCGCTCCACTCCAAACGTATTCAAATATGACTTTCCCATAATCCAGACCTTGCGCATGAGACAAACATTGCCCCAAACTGTTCCAAACAAAACTAGAACGAATGAATAAACGAGCGTATTGGATAGAAATGAAGGTAGGTGAGTCGGGTAGTACGGTATGAGCTATTGACAAGGTATCAATCAATGGCCATACAAGGGATAAAACCTGCAGTGCTTGGCTGTTGAACACATTCACGTCGTCTTGCTCTTCTTGCCATTGAAGTATGGTGCGCACACGTTAGGGTTATGGTAACCAGCAGGATCCTTTGTGAGGAATCCCATCTTGACACCCTCCAGGTACGACCTGATGAAGCCCACTGTCAGTCAGGAAGACGGTTTACCGGGGTTATATACCATTGTCGAGCCAACGAGGTCCCGTTTGTCAGGTGCGAAACTTCAGTCTTAAAGTTCCAGTACTATGTTCGATTAAACAAAATGGTCACAAGGGAAACAAAAAGGTGCATGCTCACAATCCATCCAGCGCCCTTTCCGTACGCCCATTTTTGAGCGTCTGCCCACTTTTTAAGAAACTCGTTCGTGGCTTTGAATTGGGTCGACAGTCCCCATTCCCCGAACCAGAGAGGGCTGTTACCGAGGGCAGCATCAGCTTGAATGCGGTCCAAGTCTGTGGGCAATAATAAATACTATCATAAGAAGCACCTTAATGAATCTTACTGCACACGCTCGTCAAGTAAGCGTCCGGATTTGCGGCTGCGACTCCCTAGGGGATAAGATGAGCGATGAAATAAATGATAGGACGTAATTCCATTACCCCAAACCTTCAATGGGGATGAGCAAGGGTACATGTAAGGGACGGATCTGACTTACGAGTAATACAGATGGTTGTCGTACCCCTGCGGTCCAATCGCAGCATTTGCGGGGTTAGACGGTTTGTTGTACTGCCAATTGACGTCCATAAAGCTTGAAGTAGTATGAGTTATGCTATATGTTATACACACTCGAAATCTTACTTGGTAACCAACGAGGATCTGGAGGATTTGAATGAAGACGATGTAAACAGAGCCTGGAGCGAAAACTCGACGCTAATGTCAAGAAGAATGGGTATAGCCCTCTTAATTGCCGCTGCAACTTCAGCATTGAACAAAGATGTCTTAGATACCTCCGTGAGGGCAGAAGTAAAGTTGGCAGAGGAGATGGAAGCATTTGATGGCATGCCTGGAACCGGAATACCAAGAGCAAGCTCTACAGCGCGGACAGTCAATACAAAGTTCTTCTGGACTGCAACAATCTCAGTGCGGCTGCGTCAATGAACACAGAAGCACATACAATCGCCATAGCCAGGCGTTTGACCGGCATTCATGATAGGTTCGTTGATGGCCTCAATAGCGAAAACACTGCCAAAGTTGGGATCGAGATGGGCCAGTGATGTCATCACGGCAGTCCAAATCAATGCGCGACCATAGTTGTATGGTGTCTAACGGGTAAACCATCAGGTCGTGCTATCCATATGGTGATGTATACGGACATAAAACTGAACATCAGCCGTGCAGCTATACATAGTCAGCTTCTATTGCCTTCTGCAGAGGCTGCCCACTTACTTGCCAGTGAACATCTGCAAGGGTGTCTGAACACCTGGCAATGCGTGATGATCCAAAATTGCCTGAATGCCGGCCTCTTTCAACCATTGCAGGCCATTGCGCTGCGATATCGGGCAATGTCGGGACTCAGAAATCAATCTGTCATTTAGAGCACATACCAGAAAACGAAGACCCCCACGGGGGTATGTTTCTGTCGGGCGATTTACGAGGGCTTCAACAATCCAATATCCGAGCTGTAAAGTTATTAGAAATAAAATGAAAACTAGCACTTAGACGCACAGGAACGCGAACTGTGTTGATTCCCAAGTTTTTGAATTGTTCGACGTGGGACTTTTTGAACCAATTAGTCCAGTGTTCCCCGAATTGTTCATCAACGGTATCCGGGTATGCCCTCGCGAATGCACTATATAAGCATGAGAAGGAAGTTACATTTTTAAGCAGACGACTTGCGATTCAGTTGAAATACAATCGGCGCAATTGGCGCATATCTGCCCACCCATTCTTTCCCATTCTAAGAGACAGTCAAGACAAGCACGCGTCCAAGTAAACGAATACCCATGCCTTCAGGGAGCATCCAGGGTTCGAGTACAAGCCTAGCTCACCAAGTGGGTTTAAAAAATTGAGTGCACAATGACAAAGTTGAGGCGGGCTCACCATGAGCCAAGGTTTACACCATATATCTTGTGGTCTGGTAGTCCGGAGAGGACCGGGGAAAAGAGTGTGAACAAGAGGGATAAACCCAACAGTAGGTTCCTCATGGTGGGGGACGCGAGAAGTTAGAACTTGAATGGAATAACGAAACGCGCTTACTATATACTGTTTGGATGCCATCTCGGAATATATGGTTCTCGGTCATAATGTAAACAAAAAAGATATATAAAAAAGAGAAAATTAAAAGGCAAGGGTCGGAAGAGATGTACCACATGAACCTTGAGTGGAGAAACGGCGGCGAGTGTAGTAACTGGACTGTGGTCGATGGGGTCAAAAGTCCAGTAATATTACGTCAGCCACTCAGGGTAGCAAATTCTATTCGCATCACCGAATGCGCTTGTCCTGTCGGTCACAGTGAGCACCACCATGGGACGTATATTTGCGGGTATGTTCGTGAGCAACTCTGGTGCCGTGTCGATCCGCATCAATCCTGAGGTGGGTCCGATAAAAGTTCGTTAGAGCCGCTTTGCATTCACCATCACGTCGTTCCTGCTTCTTGGCATCTGTCCGTGACGACATCTGAGCGCTCATACTGTAAGACCCACCGAATCCTGAAGCGTTTATCCATGATGAAATTTGTTTCGCTCGCCCCAGTTCGAAACAATGAGCCCTGAGTCTATCATCCCGTCGAAACTGTTAGAGCACCGTTGTGGTGTTCCCCGACCGCTATCAGAGTCGCTGGTGCTGGTGAGGCATATCCTTGTACCTCCTTTCGTGATTTGATCCACCCGTACGTTATCCTGGTCTCACACAGTCAATATGGTTATATACCCTCCAGGCCTTTGCGAGCGTTTATAATACCTATCCTCTAACAGGGTCCAATGTATATGTGATATGTGCAATTTTCAAAGAGTCTAACCCCGGATCGGTGGAACACTTGCTCGACGTTGTATGTCTAGCTTTCGGCGCCGTTATAGATTGAAATATTGATGGCCGGTCGGAGGTCCAGTGGCGCTCTGACGTGCCAACGGCTTCCCGAGGTACTACCCCCATTAATCGTTATCAACAACCGAAATCTTGACGGGGCTTGCTGACAGGGATCACACTACTAGACACTCGAAAAGAGGCTTTGCAATGCGGTATGGATTCAAAGTACCAAAACTAGAGTTACAGGACGTCTATGCTACAGCTTATATACTAACTAAGGCTATGCTACACATGTCCGGTGCATGGCACGGAGATTAACTAAGAATGTTCTTTAATATTCTGTGATTGATGAAAAGAAGAGTGAAATAGTGAAGAGATGAAAGGGTGAAGTAATGTGATTACAAAAGAAGAGAAAATCCTTTCATTACCCCCTTTTCAAGATTCGACGTCTGCAGCAAATGGTGCAAAATTTCCAAGCCTGGGGGTGACCCTCTTATGAGCAGGCGAGTTGTTACAATGGGGCATGTAGAAGGGGTAGGTTGACATTAGGCACACGTAGTCCCATGTTATACACACTCGGCCCATACTAAAACCGTAGTTTTAGCCTAAGGTTGCTGGTCCTACTATTCGTCAGCTAAGCGGGAACGCCGCTTGCTGAAAACCCAACCAGTTGCAGCTGAAGATTTGCTTGATTGTGCCTTGGAGATCTTATCTAGATCGGGGGAATAATACAAGAAGAAGTGATAGAGGATGAAATTGAGTTTCGAAAGGAAATGAAATCGGGATCTCTAAATACAGGAGAGGGAGAAGGTGTCTTTTGATGGAGACAGATAGGACAATTACAAGGAGAATCCTTTTCATTAGAGATCTCCGGTTGGGCAACGATAATGCCATCTCATTTATGGCATAGTTGCATCTTTGGTTGGGGGTGAGGAGCAACGGGATGCCTCTTATGGAAGTCCTTGACTGCATACTTAGCATTGGCTAATTCATTTGCAGTTTTCCATTCCCATTTCTCTCAAGGAAAACCCTTCCAATGGACTGTTACGACCATGCCACGGGAAGCGATCATGATGATGTGTCGCTGAACTACCAACTGTTACGCTTGGTCCGGGTAGGAACGAGCGTAGCCCTTGCTAAGGGATCTGGATCTAGGCCTTCGAGCAGAAGGTATCGTTGCCTCACAAGCCGGAGGTCTTGGATCTAAGTCTGGGCCTTCGGGTAGAAGGTATCGGTGAAGTAGAACGTCCAAGAGGCTTCACAGAGTAAGCGTTGGAGAAA
>JBBPKO010000151.1:5969-22383 GCA_038089295.1 Xerocomus amazonicus
GGAGCGGGACGTTCAGCTGCGGGTGGCACGGTTCTTGACAAGTACTTCGACAGAGCAAGAGAAGATGATGGATGAGTTTGGATGGCCTTATCGAGCTGTGCAGCCGCTCCTGTCAGTCTACAAAACGAACGTGCGTCACCCTGGCGTGTGTCGACGTCGAACGAATTTATTCAACCTATGCAGCTGACCTTCAAGAACGAAGTCCACAGTGCGATGAGCGGGCTATTTGTGTCTGACCCACGGCGGAGGGGTTCAAAGGTGATCTCGGAGGATGCACCCGTGTTTACGCGTTTTGAACCTGTATCATAAATTGATGACTTGACGAGTCGGTGATCTACACACAAGATTGAGCTATGCGACAGTACTGCCACCCTT
Source organism: Xerocomus amazonicus (assembly GCA_038089295.1). Classification (NCBI taxonomy): domain Eukaryota; kingdom Fungi; phylum Basidiomycota; class Agaricomycetes; order Boletales; family Boletaceae; genus Xerocomus; species Xerocomus amazonicus. The sequence goes on from JBBPKO010000151.1 coordinate 6,345, forward strand.
CAAAGGGCTGTTCGATGGTTGTCTTCGTACAGCTCGTTTCTCCTTCTCTGTACTTAAACACATTCATGACCACCTCATTTGCCATCACTCACGTTTCTACGCTCACTTGCACATGGCACCTCCTGGCTTCGCTCAAAACGTCCACCCCAACGTCCCCATGATCGTACACAACCTCATCCGCGACATGAAAGCTCTCGAAGCTGCGCTTCATCGCTGGAGTGGCGGTCAAGCCTCCCCAGAAGACGTCAGCGATTGCTACGTCCAATTCGGTGTCGAATTCAACGCCGTCGTGCGCGCCTTTGAGGTGTACAACATCCCAACGAGGTACGCCAACACATTCCCAACACCGCTTCCACCGCGCTGACGACCCGGACAGCGATCTGCACACGATCCCGACCCAGCTGCGATGTGCACTCGAAGAGTGTCTGGGCGAAGATCCCTCGTTTGTTGCGTTGGATCGCTATCTACCAGAGATACGCCGGCTCTTGGGCGAGCTCCTCCTAGGCTTGCGGGCAAAGCAGCCCGCGTGGCGAAGTGCGAATCGCCAGTAGGCAGCCGGCCCTTCGTTGATTCGGTACGACGGCGATGTGGTGCGTGCATGCGAAGCTGGTCTGGACGTGTTAACGCTCCCGTTTGATGTAATCCAAGTATCGCTCTAGAAGTACGCCGATAATCGTAGCTTATGTCTCGCATCCTTCATACTTATACTCTGCCTTGTATTCCCGTATTATTGTCAAATCAATGTAGCCAGTTCTATTCAGATCGAACCATCAAACATCACCCGGAAGTTCTGCTGTGCATTCCACCTCGACAAACGCGCCCATGGGTAGGGCGGCAACGCCGACGCACGTCCTCGCAGGCAAATTCCTGAGATCAGGAAAATACTAGAGTGCACGACATGATAACTCATCTGCATCATCGATCATCGTCAAAGACAGGCACTGAAACACACCTCGCGATATATCTCATTGAAAACTTCAATATCACGGGCAAGGTATGTCAAGTAAACGTTCACTTTGAGAACGTGCTCGAGACTAGATCCGACACCCTCGAGAAGCTTCTTCATGTTGTCGAGAGCGGCTCTCTGGAATTATGTAGCGATCACATAAGCTACCGGCATGAACAAACCTACGGTCTGGACTTGTATACCGCCGGTGATGTTGTACTCATCATCACATCCGATGCTTCCGGACACGTACACAGTTCTGTTCGACACAACTACTTGGGCTGCAGTGGAGACGGATCAGATGGAGGAAGACAAGAGTCTAAAAAGACGCACAGAAGACACGAAGAGGAGGGACAGCGCCGTCGATGTCACGGAAAGTCTGCTTTGGCATGATGACAAAAGGAAGGAGTGGGAATGGAGCGAACGAACAAGCCATTCATTTAAGTATTTCGAGACCTTAAGATAGTGGCTGTGAGGGGTTATTTATCGAATATGTCTCTGACTCCCCCATCAGGTCGTGATAAAGCCCACGAACGCTACAGACCCGAGGTTGGGTACTACCCGTCTCTGCGGGGTGTTGGACCTATGGAAAACGGACCGATCAGTCCTCGATCATGCGGAAAGTGGGGCTCGAGGAGGCGATAGATGGATCGTGCGAACCAGCTCTTTGCTTGAAAGGTAGGACAACGCACCGGTTTGAATTGTTCCATCGTACACGGAACCGTACGGCAAGGCTTGGGGGCTGAATACGGGGCTATATCCTGAAGGCCGGCGTACTTTTCTTGGACGTTGGCGGGCCTGTCGAGTCTGGTCAGCGGCAAATTGTGGTAGACAGCGCATCCTTCTGGAGAAATACCAACACGTAGGATGTGAGATGTTTGCAGCCGGGTACAAACATTCAAGTTTTCAGATCCTGATCCCGACAGCTTGTTCATACTATAAATTCTCGTTTCTTCCTCAGCAGACGGACGATTCCAAACACAAAGATGTGTTGAGTGCGGTTGTTAATGGATAACTAAATCAGCTTGGGCGGTTCCGTAACTATCAATCATGCGAACAAATGAAGCGTAAATAGTAGCCGAGTGGTAGGTACAAACTTTTCTAGAATCTCCAGTCCTTCAAACCTGATTGTCGTCTTTTTCACTGGGACTCATCTCAGCCATTTTCGAGCGTGTATCCTTGACTTCTGGACCAAGTCCTACTTCAACATCTGCCAGTATCGAGACTGTAGGTCTCGACGCAGTGCGGATAGCACTCGGTTGTGAAAGCGCACCAAACCCAGCATCTACCCCTTGCCAGCGATCTTCGACCTCATGATCATACAGCTCCCGCACGGTAATGATGAACCGAGGCACGACAGGGCATACAGTCAAGTAGCTGAGGCCCGTCATGAGGAGTGCCGACATGTGGTTAGACGCGGACCCCCGAAGAAGGGCATCAACGACACTAAACAGGCGGAACAAATTCCTGCATTCCAGTTAGTTTTCATGCGAGCAATTATCAACTTTGCAACCTGCGAAACGTACACAATGAAATAGAGAACACCATCCCTCACCAGTAACCTCATGTACCGGTTAAGCTGCCACTCTTTTGTTGCTCTGTACATTTCAATCAAATCTTTCACGGTTTTGATAAGAGCGAGAGTCAAGAGAAGGACACCGAGAACAATTTGAATGCCGAATGAATACCAGGCGATGTTAGATATCTGATCGTACGAGAAACTGCAGATCGCAAAATCAAGAACTTGGCTGATTGTTACTGCCAAAAAGACATGTAGTTTAGAATTCAGGAAACTCGCATGCTTTTAATGCGTACCCGATAGGTGTGTGTTCGGATTATCATAGATGCTGCAGAAAATGAATCCAACGACGGTTTGCAAAAAGAGTAACAGGAAGAGGACGCAGAAAATGAGCCTGGATCGATCCCACATTGCATAAACACGCAGAATCATCACCACTGTAACCAAGTCAGTAATCACGGTGGAAGGCATGGACTCTCGTTACACGGCAACTCACTATCAGTGGCTGCAAAGAACACGGGCAGCAACCAGCAAGCCAAGACATATACTACGCTACCTTTGGCATACGAATGCTTCATTCTCATATTTGTAGATGACTGTGTTAATGTGCTTACACCTGCTAATCATCAGCGCCCGTGCTACTTTCTAGTCCAACTTGGACGCGTACATCTACCAGAACATGACTATCGGTAACAGATCACCCATAATGCAGGAAAACTCACTTTGAGCGGACCAGACAAAAAATCGGTGCCAACTGTAAGTCTCTTTCGTTAATTTAATCAATCCTAGTTTTGAGCCAAATGCATACCAAGCGCATATACACTAAAGGAAGGGTTCATCAGTAGGGATATTCTCGACCATGTAATAATAAACATGGCGTACATCGACCAATACAAGCCAGAATATCGGACCTGTTGAAAAATAAGCTCATGACCATGCAAATTTTCTTCCACATTATGAACCCACAAGAACAAACATCGTCGAGACACGGGTCCAAGGTTTGCACTGCAGGGCTATTAGAAGCATAGTTATTGGCCAACAATGGTAACAGTACCCAGACATATTCTATCTTTGCAAGCCGTTAGAAGAGAGACATGTGAGAAGCGTGACGAAATACCTCTCTTGAAAAGGTGAGGACTGCAGTGGCCGCGTTAAGATAGAGGGGCTATGAAGACTGGCAGATATAGAAGACTACTCACTATAATCATATAGAAGACCAGTGGCCACTACGACTGCTAGGTATAAGATTGAAACATAATCAGAGACATGGACAACCGTACGACAATTATAACCGTTGATCTTGATGAGCTCGAGACTAGACTGCAAGTCAGAAGACATGGTATAAGTAATAATGTTGGCCGGATTGACGATGAAAAGGCAGGAAGTTGGGAGACTGGTCAAAACCTGGGTTGCCTAGAGATTATATGGCCTGTCCGGCATATCAGTTTGGTGCTGGCCAACGAAACGACGGAAAAACAAAAAGGAAGCGGCACAGGTCAGTACAATTTGGGTTATGTTCATTGTCACACCGAAGCTTTGTCGTCAAGCATACAGGAAGAAGCCCAGGGGATTAATCATGTGTGGTACCAATTAAGACGTCACTGAAGCCAGGAGAAATCATCGGATCAACTGATATAAGTAATCGAAAGCCAACCTCTCGCTGCTCAGGAGACACTGCAATGGGCGGGAGGTTTACTTTGGAAATAGCCTATGTTCGTCATCAACACGCGAGCGCAGTCAGTATGTTACTGACGCGACCATACTCACTGATTCATGGGTGGAGAAGCACATATCTCAAGGCTGTCTCGAAAGTCAAGCTCCCAGATATGTGTCAACGCATATAAGTATTACTTTGGGTAAATTACCAGCGACTTTGTGGAGACGAGGGTTGTGACGTGTAGTCACCTCACGGCTGGAAACTGCGGAAGTTGACACAAAAGTTGCTGTTTGATCTGAATTGTCTTGAAAGGTGAAATAATAGCTTGTGCACACAAGCAATTTTACCACTCGGCGGAAACCAGGAACAGGTGTGTGAGCCCTCTGATAATTGAAGGAATATTGGAGCATGCGATGCTGTGAAAACACAGTGCCTCCGGGTTCGGCACTGTCCTGTTCATAGGTGTCGATTGGACAAATCATGGAGTGAGCTATTGACTGATTAGCATCCGATATAGATATGGATGAACCAACGTCGTTGTGTTGAAAAAACCGTGGTGAAGAGGATTGAAGTTGAAATATGCAGTGAAAGCTGGACTGACTACACCGCTGACTACACGGCTACCTAAGCGTGCCTTGTAACTATGATACTAAGAACGCACCAAGTACCTGGGCTTGTGCAAAACATTTACGATAGCACAGCACTTCACACTGAGATGCCTAGGGAGGCCGGGCTGTAAGTTTTCTGGAATAGATGTTCTGTTGCTGTATGGCCTGTTTGCTTATTAAAAGCTAATAATATATCGACACATTCCGAGTCTGACGGAGAAAATAATCTACAGACATAAGCCAGATGCTCCTCCACTCCTGACTTTATTGATACCTGTATCATTCAAAGATCAAATCACTTAATTTCCAGAGCTGTAAGGAACACCGAAAATTTTCTCCTGCTGTGCCTTTATCTCTACAGTTAAATGCGTCAGCGTTGTCAGTGACCTGGGGCCTGACTGCTGTGAACATACGAAGTGCGACATGCTTCGAGTAGAATCGGCACATAGCCAGGTCCCCTACCATGCACCAGAGCCCAGAGAGTGCATTTCCCGCCTTGCGGGGATCACCTATCTCGCGCGCCACGCCATTAATCTCACCTTCGTCGTCGTAGCCCCAGACCGGACGAAACTTATCGTGCAAATCTGCATTTTTGATGAGATCAGCGTATCCGCGCCGTATGTCTGCGTAACTACAGCGATATTAGGTCACAAGTTTGCCACAAAGAAGGAGTAGTGAAACGGACCCAGTGGCGAAAACAACGACATCAGCATCCAGTGTAGAACCGTCCCCGAACAGCAGCCCTGTCTGAGTTAATTTATTGATCGGAACATCGTTCTTTAATTTGATTTTCCGGTCAATGATCAACTGAGAAGCACCAAGATCTGAAATGGCATTTAACTTTGGTTCGTTCGCGTTATAAAGGACAGCGGAACTTGCCGACATAGAACCCTCCTGCCCTGCCGAACAATAAGCGTATGGGGCCAGAGTCGTAATCACCCAAGCTGAGCTTGAAACCGACTTGATGGAGGCCATCGAGAATTTGCCTGAAGTACACGTATACAACATCTCTTCACACAAGCGGGAGGGCGGGGACATACTTGTCAGCCTCAGCGACAACCTTGGTGATCCGTTGATGTATAACTGTGGTAACCACACTAGGATAGGATGCAATCACGCGATCAGCAATGTCGGTAGGAGGGCCTCCCTCGCAATAAGGTCCTTTGCATCATTTTAGTAAGTTATCAAGGATTCGATGAACAAGTATCACCTAGAAAACGGGGAAATCCTTCCTTTGCTGACATGACATACGTCGGGTTCCGCTGAACCATCGTAGCATCTATCAGAGTTATTAACCAGTGGCGCTAGGAAGCAATGAACGCAATTTACCAACACCATACTCCACGCAATCGGCACAAATATCATGGGCTAGTCATCAAACTTCTACTGGGGACCGGAATAAGTAAATCCCCATACCTGACGTGCAAGCACCGATAACAACCACCTTCTTTCCCAGATGATCTGTCGCATGTTTGTATTCGCTCGAGTGCAAGATCTCGCCGTTGAACTCATCCTACCCTAGTTAAAGGCGACATGACACTCTGTCAACACGCCCAATACGCACCTGTCCTGGAATATCTGGGATTTTCGGTGGGCCACTGCCTAGACCAACGTGTGCCAAAACCACGTGGTCAACCTTGAAAGTTCGCTTCCGCCCACCTTCGCGTTCGATCAAGACAGACCAACGCTTCCCACTATCTCCAGTTTCGCTTTCGATAGAGGAGGCAGAAGCTGAGGTCCATATATTCAGCTCCAGTGAGTGGGCATAGGACTCAAGCCAATCGGCAAATTTCAATGCTGGGGTGTAGACAGGCCAAGAAGGTGGGAACCTGAAATTGGTCGGTTGCTGGCAAGTGTCATGCAACCAAGTCGCTTACGGTAAGTAGGGCAAATGGTCATACCCTACGACACAACATGTGAGCGGAGAGCAAGAAGAACGAGACTCAGGACTCACATACTGGGGTATGCAAGCAGAGTGCAGCATAGCGTTTCCTCCAATTATCACCTATCCTTTGGTTTCGTTCTACGATGAGCGTACTAATCCCGAGCATCTTGAGACGCGCAGCAGCAGCCAAACCATTCTGCCCTCCGCCAATTACGATTACAGTGGGTTCTTCGTTAAGAAATTCTCTCTCCTTCTCACGCTTCGCAGCCCATTCGCCATGGTCTGGCTCAAAGTTCCTTAAAGGACCGATCTGTTCCGGGAAACCCTTTAAATCCTCCAAGTTTGTGTAAACTACATGGGCCTTCCACGAGCGATCCGGAAGAGGGACCAGCCTAAATACACCAGAAGAATGGCCCACGTTGGTATCAAAATTGAAAAAGGCCTGAATCCAAGCAATGTCTTCAAATGGTCGCTGTAGCGCTATGCTGTCTTGACGAAGAAAAAAAGTATCCAACTGGGGGTTAAAGATGCAGAGCTGGTCTTGAAGGAACTTGGACACCGCATTCTTCCCTTGAAAGGTGCGGAAGTCCCAAGTGAGGGAAAGCATATCGCGCCAAAAAACATCGTCAAGGAATAAATCGACAATAGCTGGTACGTCCTTGAGACCGATCGCTTGGGAAAACTTCGCAAACCAGTCGTTAACGACGGCTTGTACGTCGAGGTTTGGATCAACGACAGTACCCAGAAGACAGAGGGTGGGAAGGACATCTGAAGAAACCATGGCAGAGATCGAGACGATAACAACGCAGTGATCAGTCCATGTTACTCCGCTCGCTTAAGTTGTTTCCTGCAGATGGGGATAACCTTATGTACCTTTGCATTACAAGCTGGAAGGTCTTCAAATCAGGTTTATGGCGGTGACGGTGACTAACTCTCTTTGTCTTCGGTTATAAATCTGTCCTCAAGTCCGCGAGTCGACTCATTCTGAACTAGTACAAAATACCTTTTTGTTAGTCAACACATCACATAGATCGTTGCAAAAATGGTGCATATACCCCTCCCCACCGATAGCGCTATCGTAATGCATCGCGAGCTCGTCCACCAGCGTGATCAGATATGGCACGTTCGCGTCCCCGACCAGGCCTATCCCTCCAGGGTACCAAATCTTTCTCTCTTCGACGGCCCATCGCCAGCGCTGCCGTCCATTCATTGATGTGGCCATAGAGAAGAATCCGGAAAAATGCGTACCAGATATCGCACAAGCTCCTTGTCCCGTGGCATCACATCCTTCCACGCGTCCTTGTCACCTGTACAGAAGATGCGCAGCGAATCAAGTGCATACGGGCCTACTCCGGGATGATCCAGGGGTAAAGTACGAGCGGCACGTTCCTCAGACAGGGAAAATTCCAAACGTCCCCCTGAGGAACTCTGGTCTTGTAGATCCTCGACAAAGTACCTTGAGACTTCTTTGAGCCAGCATGCCCGTTTGTTGTAAAGCCCAAGCGGTCTCAATAATTCAGTAAGTTCATCCTGCGGTGCTAGATCCTCGCAATCAGAGATCCAAGTAACGGAAACAGTGTTCGTGAGAGATAATCACTCACCATACACAAGATCTTGGGGTTTTGGCCAGCGCGACACCACCTTACAAAAGACGGGAATGGCAGCTTTCCCGGTCGTCACATTGAGCAGCCGGACAGCAATAAGCACTTTCCACGGGTCATCTCGTACACTTTCTGCTTGTCCATGCACACGACAGGAACAAATTTACCAGCGAGCTACAAGACAGTGTATATGAAATTACGTACCTTGTATTAGTATCGGCTTCAATCGTCTCAGCATGATCATAAGGTCATCGAACAGCTCCGGGCTATTGTACCATGGTGGGATGAATCCTCGCTTAGGTACGATACTTCTTTCTTGATTGTCGACCAAAACATCTGGTGGAGGATACTCGATATCAGGAGACCCGATGCACATGGGAACCGTCAGGCCAAGAAAGTTGGGTGGTGCGAGAACCCGGATACGCTCCGACAGGGATCGACTCCGAGCGGTTAAAGTAGGCGTAAAATATTTGGATGTCTTCGGCAGCGGTGTCAAACATGGATTGGTACGTTTTTCTGGTTCCGTGGTAGGACTGAGACTATTAGATGTACGGCCGACGAGTGACGCAGGATAATGTGAGGATGCCGACCAGTGAGTTCTCTCAGTAGAGTACTCGTTGTGAACCGTTTCCGACTCGTTTTGCGATCTCTGAGTCCTGTTAACAATCTCTACCGCCTCCAACACCATGCAGCCAGACCACGGACAAATTTTGGAGAGGGAAGTGTGGGAGAGGACAGGCCCCTGGTTGTATCTGGAGTCGCATTCTCCTGTCATAGATGTGGCCCGTGCTTGTGACCAAGTCTTGGCTGTGGGGCACCGGGCAGGGGATATGTGCGTCACAGAAAGACCGTCTGCGGACCTGGATGACGACGAAGGCTCGCTCGCTCTATTCTGCCTGCTGCTTGCGCTTCGCCGAAGTCTTGGAAATGTTCCTCTCGTCCACTGACACGGCGTCACAATCCCAATGTAGTCCACTATTAACAACTAAAGACTGTGCATACAAATGAAACCGACTGGGCAAAGCGTCACAGTTGCTGTCCATTTCCAGGAGACCTCTCAAGTCATCTCGTGTACCAGTGGACGTGGAATCCAGGGTAAAGGCAAATGCACCCATCCATTGTACCGGGGACACGCTGGAACTGCGACTTGAACTTGTATGAGGAGTTGAGTTCATTCTGGTCAGAATATTAGGTGGGGTTGTACGGTGCAAGAACCAGTACTCAGTACTGTCAGTGATGTAGAACCATCAATAGCTCAATACCGGCTTTGGTCGGTTTATGGTCTCGGTCCGACCCGCTTGCTACTATCGCATACCATACACTCCATCGGGCATCCAAGGCCAGGTCTGCGCGAGCTCCGTGCACTTGGTCAGAGCCAGCGATATCATTTGCTCCGACCCTCACCCTCAACCCTTCGGGCCTCAAGCTTCAACCGGCTGTCCGACGATTGACAGATCCAGGACGTTAGGTACAAACTTCTACGCGTTAATCTTCGCAGCTCATCTGGCTCTCTTCATCCAGATAGGACTCACCGACACGCAATCGCAACTGCATTGCGTGTGGATAGGTTTGTTGATCCAATTTGCATTGGGAACTTTGGAAGAGAGTGAGCACCGACTGCGCAAATCAGATCTTCACTTTTGTTGTGTTCCCTATTGTGTCGTACGAAGTGGTACCAAATACTCTATTCAACTTTTTTCCCCTCTGTCGCCATCAGACCATTCTGTGCAAGTCTGGCCACTCTGGCAGTCATATCTAGGGCCATGAACAAAGGGATCAGAAAGAATGGTAAATAACTTGATAACAAGAGAAGACGTTGTGACTCCGTGATGGAGTGCACTCCTGCAGCAATGGTTTGCGCACTTGTTATTGGCGTGGAAAGCAAAACGGTCAAGCAAGGCAAGGTCGTCGTCGCCGTGGAAGCCCCATAGATCAGCAACAAAAGGTAGATATTACGAGAGTCTGTAGAACACGTCAGGACATAGTGAAATGGAAGAATGTGGAGGGACACATGCCTTTCCAAAGTCCCATCATGCCGAGGATGAATACGGGTACTTGGAAGAATCTGGAGCACGGATAGTAAGAAAGGTTGGCTTGGTAATACGAGTAATGTTCACATTTCAACGAAGATGAACGTCTTGAACCATGTAAAGTCACTGGCTTGGCCAGTGTAACCCATGACACCACTGATCAACGGGTCGCCAGAGAGCCGAACATATATTTTTGGAAGCTCAGTGACGAAGCTAGGAACAAGGCCGGCAGGATATAATGGTTGGCAATCGAGGAGAAGAGATGCAGGTAGGTGGATCTACAAACAGAATTACGGTCATGTATATAGCGGTTGATTGGAAGGGGACTCACCAAGAAAAACACAAAGTAAAGCTGATCCAATGGACGGGAACCGAGAGGAATCCGAGTTGCCGCCATGATGGCTGGTGTTGAGTTTGCACCACGAACCAAACTTGAACACCCCAACGTAATCTAGCGAGGTCTAGGACCTGGGGACCGTAAGCGTAGAAATAAATTATTATGTACATAAAACATATTCAAGCACTGGGTAGTATGCTTCACATTCTACAATTTTCCGAGCCTATCTTACTCATATAAAACATGAACTTGCGAATTGGACTGTTTATGAAACAGCACCCCAAATTCGCTCGGCAGGACTGGATCTCAGAGGGGATGACCGTGATACAAGCCTCGGGGTCAAAACTAAAGGTCAAATTGGAAGCCCACCATGGCTAATGGCGGGAACACTGAGGGATCGGGCAGGAATAGAACTGGACCACGCGATCTATACAGGCGACTACGAGGTACGAAGACAAGAGGCAACTATGCTACACGAGATATATACCCGAGTGCACGTGATGTGTATGTATGCCAATAATGGGCTTACACAAATGTATAGTTCGCATCGCACGCAGTCAATACCAAGCTCCATTCATGCTTCAAGTTTCAATGTTTGTGTGTCAACAGAGTCGAATCGCTCCACGTTTGGTCGCCCAGTTGACGATGATGCTATTGCCCTGTAGAACGAAGAGATGAAGAATGATAAGATGGTAATAGTCTTCGCTCGTTGATCTAACTGCTAGAAACCAAGTTCATGTCGAGAGCGACGATAAAAATCCTTTCCACACAAAATCCCTTGCGTTTCCACACGATTCGCTATATTTCGACAGGAACAACTCGTCGGTTGATGCTGTGCACGTACCGTTAAATTATAAGCCATATCCACCTCCCAAGAGAGACGGAAAGGACGTACTGGAGGGGAGTGCATTGTCTTTACTCCACAAATCGAAAATTTCCATCGCTTCCTGCACGGTCAAGGCATCTGGGATGGCCACACGTTCGAGGCCCTTGGCAAAGGTCTGCAAAGTTAGAGAACGCTTTGCAAAAGGCCCGCCATATGAAACAGGCGCGATACCAAGAGCTTCAGCGAGCTCGAGGGGCGGCTGGAATTCGATGTTTGTCATAGAAAGTGCTCCAGCGACTGCACCACGAGCCTGAGTAGCAATTAACCGCGTCCAAGCCAGCCAAACGGAAAAGATAAAACTTACGAATTGTCGTTTCCCACTAGCGAATTCGAGAAGAAGACGTGGAATGGATAGATGATAGGATTTGATGGCCGAAAAGTGAGGGTCCCGGTACTTGGTCTTACAGTAAATCGCTTGGAAATCGTCGATGGCCAATAGGACGGGGAATCTGCGCCGGGTGTGAAAATCAGGAGACGAAAATTGCAAACACTTACTCAGTTTGCTTTGGTAGTTCCTCCATCAAGGCCATCAAAATAGTTGGTGCCAAAGCACGCTCTTTGATGCCTGCTCTTACAAGGTCGGAAAGTGATGTCCCTATTGGTATCGTTGCTCTACGTTCTAGCTCTACGTCCACAGTCGTTTTCAGCTGATCTAAACGGCAACCATTCACAGTTAAACATCGTTGTAGAGTTTGGAACGCGAGAGTAGACTGTTGATACAACCGTGTGCGGGGGTCGTAAGCATACGTCGCGGTAGAATTCACGAGACTTATAGCTGTAAGAGATGAACAAATAGTGATTCTCACAGAAAAGAATGACCCACATCGGGGAAAATAGAAAACGATCCAATCCCGTGTGTAGCAATACTGCAAAGCTTGAAGCAATAAAACGCTTTTCCCACATCCCGAGGCACCAGCTGAGAGTGCGTGAGGGAAATGCACACCAAGAGATATTGCGACTGACTGAAAACGAAGCGGTGGTTGGCGCTCGTGGCCTGACTGGCAGTGTCGAGTCTATTTACGACATCGATGGTGAGGTCGCGCACGACAGAACAGGGAGTAGAAAGAATCCGGAACTACACAAGCGATCATTGGGGAATATGAAACGCGTGTGTGATAATGACCAACCTCGACGAGTAGATTCCGGGGAAGGCCAAAAATCCGGAAAGGGTCTTTGTCATTCTGAGGGAACCTTAGTGCTTGAGATATGACTGCGGGCGTGAGTATTTCCTAGCGAAGTAGGGTAGACGAAGAGAAACGTGAAAATACAGGTAAGGAAGTGATGAGAAGGCATAGCCAGTAATTTTCTTACTGGGTGGAACGGTTGGAGATTGAGCCGGCTGAGGCGGTCGGGTTGAAAAAGAGGGTGGTTCAATTGGGAAGTTGGCATTGGAAGAAAGGCCTGTATAGAATGCATATACCAGAATAATACGCCAATGAGATAGTAATCATACCGTATCCCTTCTCCGTCTGGACGTTGGCTGGTCGGCGGAGCTATCCGACGTCCCGTCGCCACCTCGGATGCCAGTTTTACGCTTGAAGCCAGCTGTAGACGCATATCCTCTCAGATGAACTGAACTGCTTTGTAGCAGCGAGCGAGGAGCTCGTCTGTAATATGTGCTAAGCATATGTTGTCCAGTAACAACTGCTGGACTAATTCCTCCTTTAGTAGCCCACGTGACATTTATTACCTAATCTATCGGCAAACTTGAAGGTCAGACAAGCTCAGATTGAGCTCCGCAGGCAAATATTCAAACGCTCACGTGATCTGACGCGTCGCGCCTCATGTCGCTTGAGTTTTCTTCGACCGCTGCCGGTCTGTACATCGACGCCAGCGCCAAGAATGAGCAAACGCAAGTTGCCACCTATTGAGGACGATGACGAAGCTCTGGACCAGCCCAGAAAGCTCCCTGCTATTGGAACCAATACAAGCACTCATCCTCAACCCACTTCACGGTGCAAACCTCCTTCCAAACTTACACGACCAAACCCTCCAAGGCTAACCGTATCACGACGTTTGACCCGTGCTACAAGTGCGCCCCCGAAGCCCTCTACCGTGACCATCAGGTCCACAGGTCGCGTCACCTCTGGTTCCTTGTGTACCATGAATACCCTTCGAGATCTCCAAAACCAGGTCACGTCCCTTGAGAGTATACAGGCTGCCAATTCCCTCTGTATTGCTCAACAGATGGATGCAGAACGCGCCAAGGTGGCAGAGATTCAAGCGGATCACATGGCACTCTCCCGTGAGCTTGCTTCCTCTAGGGAAGCAGAGCTAGACAAACGTCGTCAGCTCGTCGATTCTTCCGAAGAACTCGAAAAGCTTCGCCTAAAACATGCAAAGGAAATATCTGACTTCGAACTACAGCTCCAGAAACGTGCAAATGAGATGAGGCAACTCTCGGAGGACCTCTGCGTCACAAAAGGGGACCTCGACAGAGAGCGAACTAATGTTACATCTCTCAAGTCCATGGTTTCCAATCAATCAGCAGCGCAGACAACACTTGCTGCACAAATGAGTGCTCTCCAGACGGAAAAGAATGCATTGCAGGCACAACTTGATACTGTGACATCGACAGCCTCCCAGCAGGACCTTGACCATCAGTCTGCCCTCAGGCGGATAGCTTATCTTGAGCAAGAGGCAAGAGAATCAGAGATGGTCCGCCGGAAGCTTCACAATATGGTTCAGGAGCTCAAGGGCAATATTCGTGTTTTCTGTCGCGTGCGGCCTGTTCTCCCTCATGAGCTAGCTTCCCCATCCACGACCGGCACACGTTCAGGTCCGGCCTCGAGCAACAACCCAAATCCAGAGGATCATGCAAAAGCTCTCGTGGCAAACATTACTTTTCCAGACAGAAGAGACCATAAAGAAATTGCCCTCACTTCCTCGGGTTCGAGTGCAATGGGTCAGGAACGAAAAGAAATACATGCGTTCTCATTTGATCGCGTGAGATCTTGTTTCTGGTTCGAAACTCACTGTTAACAGTTAACCGCAGGTGTTCGAGCCTGAGTCTACGCAGGCCGACGTCTTTGAGGAGATCTCACTCCTCACGCAAAGCTGTGTTGATGGATACAACATTTGTATTTTCGCATATGGCCAGACGGGTTCTGGTAAATCCTTTACAATGGAGGGTGGTTCGGTGAGTTCGACCCAGACCATGCATTTGCCTGTTCAATAACTTTATAAAGACCGAAGATACAGTGGGAATGATACCCCGCGCCGTTGATGCAGTTTTCAGGGCTGTAGATACACTAAAGAGCAAAGGTTGGGAGTACAGTATGGAGGGACAGTTCTTGGAAATCGTGAATATTCCTCGTTCGGGGTCTCCCCTTCTACCGATTGTCACTGACGGGAGAATAACAGTATAACGAAACGATCAATGACCTACTCGGGAAAGGCGAATTCGACAAGAAGAAACACGAAATCAGGCATGAGAAGACCGCAACCAGCGTCAGTACGCGAGTGACTGACGTCAACGTGATACCTCTGCGCACACCCTGCGAAGTCTCGGCACTCTTGCGCTTAGCGAATTCACGGCGCACCGTGGCTGCGACACTTATGAATGAACGTTCATCCCGGTCACATTCGGTTTTCACTCTTCGAATCTCCGGGCACAATGAACATACTGACGAACGGTGTGAGGGGTGCCTCAACCTCGTCGACCTAGCAGGAAGTGAACGCTTAAACTCCAGTGGCGCTGCAGGGCACAAAGAGCGTCTGAAGGAGACACAAAACATCAATCGCAGCCTAAGTGCACTTGGGGATGTCATCGCCGCATTAGGGGTGAAGGGGGAGAAAGGAGAGAAACATATTCCATACAGGAATTCGAAGGTGGGTCGATCATCCGTGCTTGCTCTCTCGCGACTTCCTTTCTGATTTCTGATTGGTGATCGTGTGGCGATCTTCGCCAACTTGTGGTGCTGTGCTGTCCTTCCTCTCCAATTTTACCCTGGGCAGCTCACTTACCTTTTGCAACATTCATTGAGCGGGCACTCAAAAACACTGGTGCGTTCACTGATTGATCTTGACATTGGTGTCCAATGCTGTGTTGCTCATGACCGCTGTTTCGCAAAGATGATCCTGAACCTTTCCCCACTTGCCACACACCTAAACGAGTCACTGACATCATTGCGGTTTGCGACGAAGGTGAGGATGAATCACGCCCCGCAAACCCGGTTTGCTCCTTACTCCACACCGCTGGTAGGTCAACACCACCACTGTTGGCCCAGCAAAGAAGCAGGTCCGCGGTGCAAGCTGAAACAATCACAGCCATGGGTTAGTGGGTTACATACGACACTGATTGATGGCTATCTCTCCTCATGCCGGACAGTCGCACGCTATTTGCAATCATACTACCCGACGACCTCAGGCTCAGGCTTGGAAGATGCATGTTCCTTGGTGACTGTATTATGTTACACGATGACAAGGACCTGTCGTGCGTAATGACAGGGTTTGAAGCGATGATTAAACACAGTGATAAGCGTCAAAGTCGGCTCTGCATCCGAGAGCCCCCTTTTTTCTTGAGGGCCTCACGTTTAACATCGGCGGACCACTTGAAGAAGTTGCAGCG
>JBBPKO010000151.1:25115-36150 GCA_038089295.1 Xerocomus amazonicus
ATACTTGGCCTTGACTCAGGGTCCCTCATCTCGCCATGCTTCCTCAAGGCAAATACGCGCTGGCTCAGTTCGCTGAGTGTCCCGATCGCTTTCGTAACGTTAAACATGTGCTATACGAGAAAAAGCGAGGAATGAAGTTCGCGTTTTCTCTACTGCGCGAGGAGCATGGCTAGAACCTCGAAGCTCTGCTTGCATTTCAAAGTCGGAACAACTCCTTGGTTCACCTCCCTTATTTCCCACCTTATAGTCCTGTCCATTCGTGGGCTTTCCTGTACCTTTACAAAGTCGCACCGGCCCCCCCCACTCCTTTATCAAGCACTTCTCATGCTACGAGGTACGGTCGAAAACATGCCACGGTCTCGCTCTCGCTCCAGAGGGGCTCAGGTAAAGCCGGCAGGCAATCCCCATATGTCCCGGAGCTTTCCTGAAGGGGCTTCAAACATCCCTGGTGTTCACAGTCCATATGCCCGCATGGAGTCCAACGGTCCTTTGAAGCGGAAGCAGACTATACTCAGTCTGATAGATATGCTTTCCGAGTTGAGCAACGACAATGCGTTTGAGACTGGTGCATTCCACTTCTAGCTAAGTTGCTTTAGTTTGCTGAAAGATCCCCTTAGATGCTGCCTCCCCGCAAGTAGTAGAAGAGGATTTGCGTGAGCCGCGATGGTGCCTGCGACGAGGACAACGTGTCTGACGCGCCTGTAGCGACCTCTCTTGACGAAAAACTATCGAATGCCGGTGCGGAGCAGTTCTCTAGATTCGAGAAGTATGTCATGAAGATGTATGTGGTGATCACTTTAATCATTCCGCAACTCCTAGACGGATAGAAAACCTCGACAAAGAGGTATGTAACACACCCATGACCATTGTCTTCTCTTCACACACAGCTAGCTACGCGGTTTCGCAAACGCTGCCCGCCAACTGGGGAGTTCGGTTGGGATTCTCTCCTCCGCGTTCAAGTTACGTGAACGCTTGACAAAAATCCTGTTTCTTTTTCGAGAAAATGCTGCCAACTTGTATCCTCGCAAGATCGCCCGCCAGCCCCGTGAGGCTCTTCCAAACCCGAATTTCATGCATCGACAACGACGGGCTCCTTGGCGTGGGCAACACGCTCCCGTCGTAAAACTCGTGTTGGAGGATAATTTGGAACCCGATACTCTTCCGTCTCAGTTTGGAAGCTTTGCCAAGGACGTTGTGACCTTTCTCAATTGCCTCAACGAGTTCCCGGAGTTTACTGATGAAGCCGTCAACCAGTCCATGCGGGGCTTTGAAGGTGACCTAAAGGTATGTTATAATTCGTTTGCGCTACTCCCGTATCTTTGACACCTTCGCATTTAGTATTGGGCATCTTGTCTGGCCGAATACAAAAGTCAGCGCTACACACGATCTTCGCAGGAGCCGAGACTGACATAGTTTACTCGTTCAGATCAATTTCGCTCGCCGGCGGTACAGCGCTATGTACACGACCTCACTACGGAGATCGGCGATCACATTGACAACATAACGGGGACACTTTCCATGTTCATTGAGATCGGTAAGTGTGGAGGCGACATGGGATGCGGTGCACTGATATGCTACACAGGTGTACCTACAATCAGATTTCATCAGCAGCATGCTGCGTCAAATCTATTGAATCTCTCGACCGTGGCGACATTCTTTTCGGCGGTCACTGCAACTACGCTGCAATTCTCATACCAAACAACTGGAAATGTTTTATCGGATTCCGTGAATGCATTTTGGTTTTCATCACTAGTGTTTAGCATTGCAGCAGCAGTAAATAGTCTCTTGGGACTTACTTGGAAGCAGGCTATGTAGTAGGTTCTTCTCCCGGTTTCTTAGCGTCATCCAGTCCATTTCATTGACATCATCCAGTCGCTCCCCTGGGCACAGGGTTCCGTGGTGGGTCCTCATTTGGATTAAACGGTCTCCGTTGGTCTTCCTAGTGATGTCCGTCGCCTGCTTCTCCGCTGGGCTCATGCTTTTCACGTATTCATCTGGACAGGTACGCAGACCTGCTCCACTGTCGTCATACCTACGTTTAGACGTTTTCTCCAGGGACCTGTAACCTCAACGATCATAACTGTTCTAACAGTGAGTCTGCTCATTGGTTCTTCCACATCCTAGTCGCTTATTTTTCATTTCGTGATAGGTTGTCACATCGTTTGGTCTTGCTGCTGTCTCTGTTTGGTTCGCATCAGAAAGATGGATATTTGTCCAACATAAGGGACAGAAGTGGCTCGAGGAGGTAATTTGGGAGGCAACCAATCACCTTGCAAACACTCGTATTGTGCGAGTAAGCCGGATCTTTTTACGCTGGTGCAGTACCCGTGTTGCTGCGGCACGGGGCCACTTCAGAAATCTCGCAAGCTTGATTGTCAAGCCCAAACAACCTAAGGAGTTACTCCCAATCGTGGAGACAGCCCAGCCTCGGACCCGGACCCGTCCTCCTCTTCGATCTATGGTGTACCAGGAACCTACCTCGTTCATCCCTAAATCTGAACCTATCCTCTCAACCATCTCGCTTACTTCCCAAAATCCGGCGTCCAGTACTGAAGGACGGTCAGATGAAACTGCATATACTCGTCGTTCTGATGCTCGTCAGCGATTTGTGAATGCAATCCGATCCGTAATCATGCTTCAGGCCACCACTCGACCAATGTCCCCTCATCGAAACCCTTCGTTTGATACCCCGATAGTACCCGGATCAGCGGCAGTGGCGATGTCACCGGGCCGATTCCCGGACCCTGGAATGTCGTTGCGTGGAGTGCGGGTGACTGGTGCCATTGACAAGTTGAAGGCGCTGGACACATCCCAAGAGATGGCAGCTCATCAGGCACTTGTTCGACACCTCCAATTCTCCCCGAATGGACGATACTTGGCGACTTCGAGGTAAGTTAAATTTAGCCTCAGTGGACGGCAATCTCACGAATGTAATCAGTTGGGACAGGACGTCAGTCATATTTCGTGTGGGGGTACGTTATTTCATGCAATGCTCTTGCCTCATGCTGATCGAGCACTTAGGATAGCTTTACTACCCACCGCATACTGGTACATGTTCGAGGATTCATTGGTCAAGTCGCTTGGTATGGTTAATTCTTCGTTCACATCACAGTCGAACTGATCGTTTCAACGAGGTCTCCGAACGGAAAAATGCTTCTCACCCGACTGACACGCGCGGTCAAGGTGTGGTCAGAGGTCAGATCACTTACCTCCTGGTTAAATGTGACACTGACAAATCGGACAGGATGGTGTGTGTAAAAAGACGATAGATCGTCAAAACACGGTCCAGTCTATCATATGGCTTCCCACAGGAGATGGTAACACGTTTCGCTCCCGAAGGACCAGCCTGCTGACAGTCGTGAATAGCCTTCTTATCTGTTGAAGGCAGTGATGTTGTGAAACTGGTACGTGCCCTCATTTAAACGAGTATGCATCTTTATTAACGTACTGTTCCTCGTGTTTTCAGGATCTCTCCGGAAAAGTTTTAGATATCTACCACCTCGGACAGGTCCGGTTGACTAACGTGGCTGTGACGCCGGACTGCGTCCGATTGGTCGGCGTTGGACCTTCAATAACATCGCCTTCGGGACCACAACCCAGTCGTCATACTAGGGTTGAAAAGCGTATTATTGGTATGCGTTCACTTTGGTGCTTCGGGCCCCCATACGCATGATTGATGGTGTAACTTCCCAGTGTATAATATGGTCACTAAGACAAGGGAAAGGTGTGTGATATCGCTCACGTACTGATTGCTTAATAACGATGACTCCAAAGCCAAACGCCGTTTGCCAACGATGTCCGTGATATTTCTATCGCGCGGAAATCACCTGCTGTCTTATTATCACCAGAAAAGGTAAGCATTCACAGTATCAACATACACAAAGACTTCCTAACTTCATTTGATGTCAGTCCGCCCCTCAATTATGGAAACTTGAAATTGTGCGAGACAGAGACCGAACTGAATATGCACAAACATCTCGATTGAATTTGAAGCATACGTTTGCGCTCAAGTGTGCTGTTGACATTGCTGGTCCATGTCATTTCGGTGGTAAAGACGACCAGTTTGTTCTATGCGCCGGCAAAGGTGAGCATTTTTTCACATTCATATCTGCTGTTCATAATTGGTGATCTCGGTCCGTCTCAGCGGGCGATGTACATATCTGGGACAGGGAAACTGCAGCTCTCTTGCACTGCATACGACCTCAAAACGCCCCTGGAGTTGGGGACCTCACCTGCTTTGGGTGGAATTGCGCAACAGATGACCCTATGATGCTCGCTACCGGGAGTCACGACGGCACCATACGTATATACTCGACAGCACCGTTAGACGGACGGTCAGATGACGACTCATATTTGGAGCGACATACAGAAGAAGACAGAACGACAAATTATTCTGTTCACTCCGGTGGCTAACCTATTGGTCCGTCGGTTCTCTTTTCTTTTTTTCTTTTCCCTTCGATGCCGGGACTGTTTGTGCTTTATTAGGGTGGGGGGGTGGATATTTCCCTCTAACTTATGTGCACTGATGTCAGGTCTCGCTGGGTGTACTTGTGCGCGATCTACTTGTATGGAAATAGTTAATGTATGGTAGTGCACGAACAGACTACTGATAATTTATTATGGCCGTGAAATGGTAGATTTTTATTTTCACATTGAAAGTCACCCGCATGGGCCTAGACTTCCTTCAAATCCCCTTCTTTCAACGTGTCATCAGCAATGCTCGCCAAATGTTATATCTCCTGCGCAATGCAATGGAAGCAGATTATACGGAGTAGATGAACACGAGTCGTGCGCAGATTGTATAAGCAACAGCTCCATGCGACAGAACACGTGGAGAACTACACAGCAATGGCTGCTGGCTCAGTGGAGGTAGTGGTAGACAACCACGTGTCCGTGGTGCGTGAAACCCGTTTCCCCTCTCTTCCTAGCCCACCAGCACGTTCAGACTCCTCAATGGTGTAAGCGGGCTCCTTCAGCGCACGACACCGTTTCTTGTGCACTTTACTTCTCCAGTGCGAATGGAGCGCGGCATCCGTCTCGTAGTATCTGAGATGGGAGGCGGCGGGTATCGCGAGGTAAGCCAGAAACAAAGGGGTTGGATAAAAAGACACACTTGGCACATTCAACGCAGTAGTGCTGGGCCAGGCCCGGTTTTTCGAAATCGAGTGGCTGCGCTTCTAGTGCAGCACGGTTCTACCGACAGAGTGGCGGGCGGGCGGTGGGGAAGGAACAATTAGTTCGTGCACGTCAGACAGTTTGTAGGGCCATCATCGATGGTCGGCCGTAATTTCAATAAATGGAGAAAGTCCACGGTCTCAGACAATCTGAGTCTGGAGGAGTTCACGCGCCGCAGAGCAAATGGAGGGCGCTGGGAAAACGCTGGGATTTTGGGCCAAGCAACTCACTTTTGGATCAAGGTCGATCAGCTGTATCTGATCAAGATCTTTTGTACGGGCCTAACTCGAACGATTGTGCTTCAGTCTTCAGGTTCAATAAGAGAGCGTACCCTTGTACGAGAGGCTCGATGAATGTCGCGCTGGGCTTTGTGAGTGCGTGAGCGTCGTACTCGACCCATTTTAAACGGATGGAACACAACAAAGTGTAATGTTTACATAAGCAATGGTACTAGTACTTGAACTACGCATTGTCACGAGGGTAATTGGGCTCACGTCTTTTTCATGGACTGATTCCTACACGCAGATGAGCAGAAGTAGTCGGAGCTACTCTGCGGATATTTGTGACACATGATACAAGCCGCTTCTAATCCAAGCCTGACTGCTTCTCTGCATTATAATAGCGGGTGAGTGGAGCGTGTCTCTGGGCCAGGAGGCTGATGCTCACTCTCGGTGCTTTGTTGAACAGTATCTTGTCTTCACGCCATTCCTGTCGACATGAGATGGCTGCCCGCATCTCGGAATTGTGCATGTACCGGGAGTAATGCCTGATGCACCGCTTCCGGATTTACCACCCTTTGACGTACTCTTCGCACCTGGCTGAGGTGTTGGCACGCTTGGCTCATCCTCTGGTTCGGATTCCGAATCCGATGGATATGCGTCTAAATCGGTGGAAACACCGTCATCTTCCTTTTCTTCAGATTCTTCGTCTTCCTCGGGGGATTCATCTGGCATCCAATAAATAGTCAACTTTTAAATCTTGTGCGAGATTGTCAGTGCGTCACCTTGGGGTACTGCAACCTTAGGCCGAGTTGTCTTGTGGGCTTTCGCGCTCTGGGCGCTGGCACTTCCAGGTGGTGCGTTCGGTGGGCGTACTACCTTTCGCTTCATCGATGGGCCCTGAGGTGTGGACGGTTTGTTCTGTGCGGCGCTAGCAAGTGCAGCACATGACTTTCCGCAATAATCAAAGTTATTGTACTTGGGCTTCTGACCACAGTACTACAGATCGACGTCCATCAAAGATGAGTGGCGCTGGATCGCGATTGATCGGCGTCGATGATGCATGACTTACAGTACACAATTGCAGGGGAGGTCCTGTTTGCTGACGACCTGCGTTTCTTGGAGCCGTTTTCGCCTGAGGTTGCGGCTGCTTCGACTGCACAGGAATTTTCGCCGCCTGTGCGGCACATGTCTTGCCACAGAATCTGTGAGTACCAGATTTCGGCTTCTTGTGGCAATTCTGCGGTGACGTTCTGAACCCAGACGGTGATAGAGCGAAGGATAACAGAGCGCACCTCACACAGGCCCGGAGCCATCGTCGATTACACAGGCCGAGAATGACTCCAAAGTCGAGCTTCTCTGTTAAATGACCACAACTCACGGTTTTCGGAAGTCCGGCTGCCTCGTGTTTGCCACGATGGTGCCGCGACGGAGCTTTGTGCACAGCACGGAACACGCGCAAGCCGCTGTAGAGCTCCGACGAGTATGCGTCTCTATCGATCCGCTTCTAACTCGTGATAACAGTCGAAACTAGCGGATACTTTGACGATCGCACTATTCTGGTATTCCGGATTGTGTGCCCCACTTGTCAGATGATGATCCGTATTATCGTTGTCTTTTGAACGCGATGGTGGCACAGAAGCTCGATCTATTTGAATTTCTGCAGCGTGCGTTCAGACACATTGAACTGGCTTTCCCTTTGGATATAAGAAAGCCTCCGCGTATCGTGGCCTAGCTCTTTGGCAGTGCATCACGGGGCGGCGTTATCAATGGTGGATGAATCGGTACAGTATCCAAAGTTGGTGCCTTTCATATGGCTTACTAACAGAGCACAGGTTTATAACGAAGACAACGGATCTCAAGACGAACTCGCCAGTTCCAACTCTGTAACTGCATCGTGTACAGGGTCATGGCCGATGGCAGTCCAGCCTCGATCTTTCAGCTGCTTTTAGTGTACATGACGATAAATCTCGGGGTGATTGTCCCTGAATCTCGCACCACGACTCTGTCTCCCAT
Organism: Xerocomus amazonicus; assembly: GCA_038089295.1. NCBI lineage: Eukaryota > Fungi > Basidiomycota > Agaricomycetes > Boletales > Boletaceae > Xerocomus > Xerocomus amazonicus. The sequence continues at coordinate 32,525 of JBBPKO010000151.1, forward strand.
CAGAACCTGACCATTCCATCAGAAAACGGAGGTAAATGGTGGGAGATGACAAACCGAATTATTTTTGTTCGGGTTTTGTGGTAGAACGGCATCGCAAGCTATCATAACCCTATATGGTGAACTCAGACATGAAGTCGCAAAACGGTCCGCCACCGAGGGATCTAAGGAAGAATACAAGCCATCTCCGTATCTAAAGGAAATTGGCGCAAGGTTCAGTACCTGACAGTGGCAGTGGGTGGCAACAATCTGTGCTGACCTTCCTTTATTTCCTGGAGCCCCAAACGCGACACGTTCAAAGCCGGACTTTACAATATTACAGATCCCACAGGAGTGCCAGTCACACAATACTGTGCCTTTTGTGCCCATGTCGCATATGCACTGGGAGGCGTGGAACGTGCGTAATAACCGAACACCTCCATCAGATTCTAGACTTAGGCTGCAGACTTATTTTCAGAATAGAGTGATGGAGCTCGATTTTCACGCTCACAGGAACGTCTCCTTGTTTGCGACGACATCAGATGGGTAGGATATCTCGAATAGCTTGTCAATCGTTGCTGTTATTCCGGTCTTCCATCTGTCTTTCCACTCTCGCTCGACTGATCGACCCGATGAGCATCGGCTCGATCTGGAGAACATCAGACGTACATTCTCTCCACACAGTGCCCGAGCGTTTAATGTTCCACAACTGAAGTTCATCTCGAGGGAGTTTGGCGCAACCGATGCACATATTCCCATTATACTGCGGCAAGGTGTGGCATCGAGTGCATCCCGGCGCAATCCCGGAACTGACGGCCAACCTAGAACCAATAAAAGCATACACAGCTCCAACATCATAGCTGTGGTACCTACTTTGCATGTTCAAGTGAACAAAATCCATGAAACAAAGGGTCTTGCGGTTTCTTACAACCATTAATTGGGCAGTGGCCTAGAACGACGGCGCCCGGTCCTTGGACGGAGGAGCGTGCGCAAGTCTTGCTGCAATACGAATGGGTAACGCCTGTAGCGTCCACATACTTGGGTTTGATGCCACAAACCTATCCCGGAAATGCGCCGACGTTACGGTGATGAGCGTCGACGATCGTGCCAACTCGAACTCACCCGGCAAAGATTGGAGGTCATTTGGGGTTGATAGCAGATGAGAACGCTAATGGGGGCAGTCCCGTACGCTATGTATACGCTATGTGGGTCACCACGTGGTGGTCGCACCACCGCCTGCCGGCGACAACAACGAGTAGGGGGCACGACTCGGACGTGTCGCGCATCGAGTACGTCGTACTGCAGCAACGTGTAGCGCAACCGAAATCATGTTGCGTGGCCGTGTCGTCGTCTAACAAGTGTCTATAAAGCGACTCGCCACTGTTGTGGCCGACACCCAACACCAGATCGACATCGAAATGCCATCCGCGTTACAGAAACGACCGCCAGCCCGGAGTGGCCAGCGTGCATCTGCCAATCAAAGCCCTGCAAGCGCCGGGGACGATCCCCGGCACGACAATCAAACGTACGCGATCGACATCGTCCAGAGAATGCGCGTCACGTCCAACGAGCCACTGACGCGTCGCAGGATCGACGCAGTCAAGAACTCGCTGGGCAAGCTCGGATTTGGAGCGGGCGATCGAGGCAGTGTCTCCGATGACGATGGCGGGGCCAGTCTCAGAGTCGTCCAGACAGCCTTGCATGTCGCCAGGGGGAGCGACCCGAGACCCGCGTCCTCGCCTAGGCCCCCACCGCGTCCACACTCTGCGTCGCCAAGCGGGTCGACGAAACAGAGGCAAGATCCGAATAATGGTGCAAACCAGGCTCTCGTGCTGCCTCCCAAGCGAATTCTCTTCTACCACGCTCACGATCCATATTATGGATTCACCAACTTCTCGCCTGACCCCGTTGAGTATCAAGGAAAGCGATACCCGACAAGCGAGCATCTCTTTCAGTCACTCAAGGTGAGCGCAGCGACTAGATTGAATGCCCACCACTGCCGTGGCAGTCGCAAGGTGAAAAAGTACAGATGGACGCGATATATCCCCCCAGTCTGTCTGTGCAGGGTGGGGCACAACACCAATGACGCACAGATGATCTCATGTCCGCCTATCCACAGTTCCTCGATCATCGTCCTGAGTTGGCGGAACACATCCGGACGTGCTCCCCTCGTCCGCGCGTCGTGTTCGACGAGACCCACAGGTTTAACCCAGAGGTTCGTCGTGACTGGCTGCGCGTCAGAGTCGACATGGTGCGTCTCTTCTTTTGCTTCGAATGCACGCAAGCAGCGTTTTTAACCGGCGGCTGGTGCCAATCGTAGATGGACATGGTTCTTTGGCACAAATTCACGCAAAATGACCATTTGAAACGTGAGCTTCTTGCTACTGGCGATGCGGAACTTGTCGAGGTAAGCGGCCAATTTGCTATTACCCCCACCCAACATGTAGCGTGATCGCTCACCCTCGGCGGCTATCACCAGGACTCTGACAAGGACGCGTTTTGGGGCGTGGGGCCAGACGGAAAGGGGCGGAACCAGCTGGGAAAGGCACTCCAACGATTGAGAGCAAAGCTGCGTGATGACGTTTCTTCAAAGCCCTCTCAGCAGCGATAACACCCGTGCCGACGAGACGTTGTTGGACATTTTATCGTACGATTTTAATTGATCACGAGTATCTACGGAGAGATGAATTATCGTCGTTTCGAAAAAACGTGGGCCGATGCATATCGGCTTCATTTGGGGCGGAGAAACGCTGTATCTCCCCCTTGGAGCCCCCAAATGGACTCCGCCGCTTTACACGATGACCACGAAACTGTTGCCACAGAAAAGACAACGTTGTACGGCTTCTAAAAGCTCCTTGACAATCCAGCTACGAGCGGCGGTGGGTAAAAAGCTTTCATCCGCAGTCGAGCTTTGAGACACGGGCAGAAGCGCTTTACGGCTACAACCTATGCAAGTTCTGACCATCGAAGTCGACAGAATGAAAGAAGTAACCGAACAGCGAGCTATGAACACATTGAGGAAAAAGTCCTTTGTACACGAGGTCAATATTTCACTCACCCCAAGAATGCCCCCTGGGACACACCGCACGTGTGATGTCCTCCAGCAAGACTTCGGTGTGGCAGGCCGGACACAGTTCATGCAACCCAGCTATCGACGGATCGATCGCAATCGCCGCATTCACCTTGCTCGACAATGCCTCTGCCTCGCGAGCTAGATCCGCTGGAGATCCAGCCAGTTGCGATTGCACTACCACTCGTAGAACAAATGGAACGTCTGATGCTGCGCGTCATATACAAAAATGAGGCAGTCATTTTTTAGCATAGGAGAAGACTTGCGGGTAAGTGCTGTGAAAATGGCTGTGAGATGGCCAACCAAAATGTGTAGGACACGATGGGAGACTCTAGTCAGCTGACGGTGGGCAACCTGTCCACAATCCAGGCGCAACCGTTCGTCCCTGCACAGTTTCTGAGACCAGAGCGGTCATGATTAGGTGAGCAATCAGTGTTAGTAAACGTCACCAACCCAACACGTATCTGCAATAGATAATCTCATTCGTAAGGAAAGAAGACTGTTCCAACCAAACAGATGGGTAGCCAAGCTCTCTCGAAGCCGGCATCGGAGTTCCTCCCCTACGCCCAGAGTTAACGGC